>CAJQZM010040946.1:0-31841 GCA_907164665.1 Colias nastes | reverse complement strand
TAATAACATTGTTATTAATTACGCCGAAATTTTTTCTCTCAGTGTAGCTTAGGTACAGTAAGATTTTTTTGAGTTCAAAAAAAATTACACGCACGCACGGCACCTAATTAATGAAATCTAAAGTTCACTGCAATATAAAAAAAAATGTAAATCTAGGTATCTAATTATACAGAAGAATACTGAAAAACATCTGACACACTATCACCTTTTACCCTATTTATTAAAGACACCTAACTCTAAAAACAAAATAAAAAACACCTATCTAACCTAACCTAACCCAAATCTAAGATAAGTAGGTATAATTTTCCCGCGGAAAATTCCGCCAAACCGCGTCAACCAATGAAAACTTGGCCGTCAGTCAATTACGAGTATATAGCTGAACAATCGGCCACACAATGCGCACAAAGCCGGTCCAATCTTCCTATTGTGGCGCACAATGGAAGCCACTCCCTTTACAAAAGCGGTATTGTTTCATCTAGAGAAACCGCCACGCGATTGGCTGAGACGCACGCATGGGATATACCATGTATTTTTATTTAGATTGATGGCTTTCGATACAGTTTAGAAAGTTTAGTAAATGATGTTTCGTGTCGATATGTTTTAGTATGCGTTTGGTGTAGATATTATTTTGTATGCAATGCTATGTTTGCGTGTTAAGTACCTAGTGTTGTGTACCATTCGAATGCAATGATGAATCAAAAGTGAAACTAATTAATAAATAGGTAACATCAATTTTACAATTGATAATTACCTAATATGTTAAATAGTGTATACTGTAGTACGAAATACATTTAATCTTATAATCAAAACCGTTTTAATTATGAAAATATTCCCTTAGTTTCGGAAAAAATACCTACCCTTAAAAGCTGACTACAGCTTGCTATTAACAATTGACATTAATTCTAATATTATTAAGATGTTTAATCAAAACTATAGGTACCTATTCAAATTATTACCTACAGCTACACTAGTGACTACAGAACTCAGATTAAATTAAAATTAAAGACCTATTTACAATTTTTCCCCACAAAAAACTAAGCCTAGACCGCCAAGACTAAATCTACAGTGTACTAGAATAGAAATAGGAATAACCGACAATGGCGAGAGTCGAGACGAGACAATGTTATCGATCGCGGTTCGTTCGCCGCAGCTCCAATGTGTCCGGCTTCTTCGTTTTATATGTTAATCTATTATACACAATATGTATAAAACTTGTCTTTATGTCTTATACTAAGCTCTGAAACTGCTTGATTGATTTTGATAAAATTTCGGTCGTTATTCAATCCTACAGATTTTTATCTGCGTAACTGAAAGGGGGAAATAAGGAGATTAATTATTACGGAAGAATATTATAATACTAGCTGCGCTCCGCGGTTTCACCCGCGTGGCTCCGCTCTTAGCGTGATCAAAATAATTTGGCTTATAGCCTTCCTCGATAAATGGGCTATCTAACACCGAAAGAATTTTTCAAATCGGACCAGTATTTCCTGAGATTAGCGCGTTCAATCAAACAAACCTTTCAGGGCCTTTAGCCAAACGTCAGTATCGCCAAGGAATAGAAATTGCTAACGCTATTTATTGACATAAGCTCATGACATTTTGGTAATGGTTCGGCCACACTACCAACGACGACGACGACCACGACCAAAATTCCAATCTTGCCGAAATTTATTCAAAATAAATAATATTATAAAGAGGAAAGGTTTGTAATTATATGTATGTATGTATGTATGTATGGTTTTCACGCATAAACTACTGGACCGATTTCAATGAAATTTAGCACACATATAGAGGGTAACTTGGATTAACACATAGGCTAGGTTTTATCCCGGAAATCCCACGGGAACGGGAGATACGCAGGTTTTTCTTTGAAAACGCGGGCGAAGCCGTGGGCGGAAAGCTAGTTCAAAATAAAATATTTAAATCTCCCGTCATTATGGTACTCGGAAAAAAAAAAATTCGAGGTCAATTAATAAAAAAATAGGTTTTTTTGCGATTTTCGCCGAGACGGTAAGTTTATCATACAATCACCTGGAACCAAAATTGTAGATCATAAAATTATCTTTAAAAAAGGTTAAATACATTTTTTTCTAGGAGCTACCGTTTCTACGAAAACTCTATTTTTTTATCCATTGATCTCGAAAAAAATTTTTCCAAACACCAATACGACAGGATATTTCATTTTTAATTGTGTTTTGCGCAATTTTATTTCATTTCGACTGGATGAAAATTTTGTTCGTGGTCGTCGTTGTCGTTGGTAGGGTGACCGAATCCTTAGGCAAAACAATTTGTATCGATAGCGTATTCCATAGATTCTATTCCTTAGCGTTTTGACGGTTGTCTCGGCGCTCTGATTTATATCTAATATTATTAGTACCTAGGTATAGATTAATTATCTAGGTATAACTTAATTTACCTATTGATAAATTATAATTGGAGAAATTGCACTTAAATCCTTTACACAACTATATATCTATCTACACACAATGCTAGAAATACCGAACTCACAGCAAACAATCGACAATCAATTTAGAACCGCACTTATAACTAGAACAAGCAATTAATTAAAAATCAAATCGAAGTCTGGAACGTAATTATTCGCGGAGCTGGCCGGGACGTATACAATACAACTTCGAGGTATTGTATAATTGGCAAGCTATTTCAATTAATTGCCTCCATTTTGTGGCTTCCGATCCAAGTTTTGGTGCAAGACCGTTGAAGAGTTGAGGTATGTAAGGAATAGCGTCTGCGCCAGGCGCCTTTGGAACGAATGGATATGGATTATGCTCTTTTTAGTTTTTGTCATAACTACGAAGGTTATTTGTGGTGTAACATACACTTTACATTTTATTTGGTTGGTGTAAAGACCTACACTACCTATAGATATAAGTATTTTTTCTTTGTGTTTACTGAATTGCTTTTACTTTTTAAGGCATTGTCGATATGGTTTTAAGCTCGATTTTGTTATGTAGGTATTTAGCTATACAAGACAGGTATGTATGACTTTCATATATATGTAGTTATTAGTTATCTATAAAAAGTGTTATTTAAATATTAAAAAAATATACACCCTGATAAGTTAGATAACCCAACGATGAAGCATCAATATTGGAGCTATCAATCTTGTAAATTACAGGCTCTAAAAACATGGCCGACCATAAACCCATTGACAAAGTAGACACCTGTGTTGTAACACCTTAGAACATTCGTGAATGGGGAGGAAGTTATAAAAACACGTTTTTATTGCAGTGCACCCTGTTTTTTTGTTCGTTGACGTGTTCGGATGATTAGCGGTCTGTTTAAAGGTGTTTGATATAGAATGTATCGGCATTTATTGGGTTGTATTATTATGGTTGGGTTGTATATACTTATTTGCAGTTTCTATTACTGTTCATCTGTATCAGTCCATATTTGTTTCCACTGCGGTTAAGGCCGTAAGCATGTTGGCTAAGCGTCAGAAAACTTTTGGTTATTGACATGTCACATTAAGTACTTATGTATCCTTACCGTATTTTCCTACAGATATTGGTAGAGCAATAGTTATAAATATAAATTTATAAAGAATAGAAAAAATTCGATCACGAGGCGGGACTCGAACCCGCATCTTTTCACGCCAATCCGGGGCGGATGCTTGACCGATTCAGCAGACTCGTGAATGACATAAAAATGCCATAAAAACAAAAAATATTAAATTCAGAGCTAGTTCTTTAATAATGTGTAGATAAATTATTGAATAATCAAATTAAATTTAACTCAACAAAAAAAAAAATGTTCCTAAATGTCTCCATTTCACTTACCTACTGAACTGTAAGGAATGGTAAGTTTTACAAAAAATAACAACTTAGGTACCTACGTCGTTCATCATCATCATACATCATCATCTTGATATTTACAGTGATACAAGATAAAATAGAAGTTTGATTAGAGTGAGCTTATCACAATGATTACAACATCCTCGAATGGATCCAGCCATTCGAAACAAACAAACAGTAGTTAGTACAATGCTACAATATATATACATTACAGACGTTTTCAAACTGTCACGCAATCTCTGTATAAGTTGACGCGGATGTAGAGTTACTAGATGTGATAATATAAATAATTTAAATTAATAATTTCTTAGATTTTTATAGCACAGGTTTATGACGATAAGTATTTATTTTGCCGAAAAGGTTAGTTAACGACTATTTTCCGAAACTATTCCTGTAGACATACAGACAATATACCTAGATTCTATATTATTAAATGTGTTTGATAATTCATAATAATTTCAAAAAAGGCCTGTCATTGTGTTATGGTAATTGAATTAGTGGTTCATTGCCACAACGCGTCGTGGTCGTAGAGCATGTTATAGTCACGACACGATTTTTCTCTAGGTATGGTCTTTCTTTGATTGCCACAACGCGTTTTGATTAGAGCCATTACACGAATTTTGCAATATGACTTTTACTTTGACCACGACGCGTTGTGAGCTAGTTCTAAAGTTGCATATTGTTACTACATTTTAGTATAAGTTCCACCATCCCAAATAATTTGATTACGGCTTGGAGTTACACCCATCACGTATCAAGGCTTCGAGTAATCACTTAAATATCAATTATAAAAATACTAGTATAATAATTTATAATGTAGCACATCCAGTATCCCTACATCGCTTGTCACCATACATCGTATATCAAATGGGAATAATATGTAACAAGAATGGATGTTTTATACATACACATACCTACACACATACATATACAATGCACGGATTTTGTGTGCTTTGTGTGACATATAATGGAAATTGCGGGTAATATCCTTTCGATGTATTAATTTTTCTTTTGTGAATATATTTGTGATATATTTTGTATATTTATAATATGAAAATGTATGCTTCTGATTGAAGTATGATATTGTTGATATTTGATGTTATATGTTGTTGATCTGTACTGTACAAAATTTGGTGAAAGTTGGTGTATTTCAAATATTTAAAGTTGGTATTTAAAATATTTACATGTTCGTGAAGTACGTTTTAATTTTAAATTATAAAAAAAACGAACATGACTTTATTTTCTTTTCAATTCTCATATGAATAAAAATGCTTCTTATATTTATTTGCCATAAACAATATCTTAAACACTAATTAAATCTTCAGAAACAAGTAATAGATAACTATATATAATTTAAATTTGACGTCTGTCTGTCACAATACGATATGAAAGGAGGGGAATAATATCCGGATGTTTCGCTGCCTCAATGGATTTCGCGTGAGCAAAATGTGGTGAGATGATTCCTTTATGATAGCTCATGTTTTGAAAGAAGGCTCATAGTTTATAATTATGTAAGTTGATTTTAATTTTGAAATATAGTAGGTATAACAAAAGAATCAATTTTATCTAAAGTTATAAAACAAATAAATAAAAATACCATATTTTTTTAACTAAGTTTTAATTCTCTTTGATGAAAACAAAATAGGGGTAAGTACCTATCAGGTTGTCAATTTTCATCGATATCCGTAATATCTTAACTTGTAAATAATTTCTTTTTGAATGAAAGCTAAACTATATTTAATATGCTCTATTTTTCGATATTGGTTACTCAAACACATTACCTTTGGTTTTGTTGTTGTTACTAAAATCAAACATTGCAAAAACCTTCGCAAACTAAATACAGAAATAATGCTGATTTATCTATAACTCAATGAAACTAGAAAGAAACAGAAAAGTAATAAATTGTTAAACGTCAAACTTCAAAATTTCCCGAAGCTGGCCAGAGTTAGGAAAAACACATATTTTACTGTCAACAGGGGGATGTTTATATGAAAAACACCTTTTGTTAGCAACCCCTCAGGAGTTTAAATCCCTAAGATTATACCCTCCGTCATATTGATTACTTATTGTTTGATTATTGACATTTCTCTTTTGTTGGAAGCTTCGTTGGATTTTTAAATGGAAATTTTTGACGTTTATTTTTACATCTAGCGGATGTGACGTAATCGTGGTATCAGAATGGTTCAAGAATAGTTAGGTAAATAATTTTTTTTTTTGTTTGGTTAAATAGTCAAGAAATAACCATAATTCTTACCTTCCTCCATTTTCATATACCTAGACGTTAAAAAAAATGTAAATTGTAGGTACATTGGAAATTGTGAGTCTGTGACGTAACAATTAATTATGTAAATTTTGGTAAAAAGCACAGAATACTAACGCTAATATAAACAGAACGCTTCTCCCTTATGTGATAGTGGTAGCAATAGGCTAGCAATAGAATAAGTAAGCTTTAAAGTAGGTAGTTAGTAACTTGTTCTTTAGAAAGCAGCTAGCAACCTATAGATACACATAAGTAATATGTATCACCGAGTCTTCATAAGACTTGCGTGAAAAGTAAAGTAGGTACTAGGTAGTACCTACCTTCACCATAATTTATAGTGTAATTATCTGATAAGTCGTCATAACGCCTGTCGTCAGATTTATCGAAATCTAAAATTGCATACGTCAACCGCAAATCGGTAAATTTGACAGAATCCTGACGGTCACCGCGATTACAGCACGTGCTGGCACGTGGCGTTTGACACATGACATTTGACGTGTCAAATGTCACTTTGACAGCTCCGAAGGCGGGACCGTTTGTTCTTTAAATTAACTTAGGGTCAAGTTGAAGTGGGATTAAAAATTTAAACGGTTTAAATCGAATTTGTGTGACGTAATCAGATTATATGTGATTTGAGGTTGGTATAAGTCATTTTATGCTTTCTGAGGAGCGTCATGCTACTCCTGGTTCTACCATTCAACGATGGCTGCACAAGACAGCTTTAATAGAACGGTTAGAATAAATTGAATGTATTGCTACAATATAGTCTTGTTTTCTGAATAGACTAATGACTGAGCAACAGACAATGATTTAGATACTGTGAAATCGAGTCGGGTAGGTGTAAGTTTTTCTTAAAGCCCACATAGATACAGACCGATACTCCAATTCAATCCATACGCTTTTCAATTTATTATTCTTCTTCGTCTAATAAACATTATCCATGTTTTCCGTACAAACTCATTTATTATCTACAATAATCACTGGTCTTCAGTGTAGCCAACATTACGTTGGAATTATTGACTACTAATTACTTCAGGAATAATTACAGGCATACATTTGTTTATTACCAACAAAATGTGAACTGGCATGTGTAAAACGGAGTTGCAATTAGTGTCAATTGCTAAGGTTGGTGAACGACGGGCGGTGTGTTGTAGCGTTTATTTAGAATTGAAAATATAGGCACAGATTACTTTGGTAACACCACAGATAATATAATACTATACTAGTAAAAACTATGTCATGATCATTCATTTTACTTCTAAAAGGAGAATAATAGAATAAATAAATGACACTAAATGATTGAGTTTGAGTTTGAAATAATGACGATGTATATTAGGTATCTACAGTACTTAGGTATCTAGTAATGATGCCGCATTCGGTTTTGCCAATTACAAGCTGTGTCCCGCGCTTTATTTACCTGCGACGAAAATTGTTTTTACTAGACTGCCAATATTGCTCTTGAATTTCTTCGGTATACATATTTTCTAAATTACGTTACATGTGTATACATTTGAAAAATGAACAATGAATTTTAAATCATTTCAGTTTGAAAAGATAAATGTTTATTCAAAAAATTGGTTGTCTGTAAAGTCGGTTTACTGACGATAGTTGAACGTGACAACGTCCGATTGTGCTTCTTTGTCGCTCGTTCCGCGCACTCGCTCGCACTTCAAGCCTTACATGGAACGCCTCAGATGAGTCAGAGCGAGGTAACGCCGCATGAGTCATGTTTTTTCGTGCGTGCAGCCGGCTTTATCGAATTATAAGACGTTGTCACGTCAAAAATCATTTTGTTATTGGTAATGGCTGCATTACCCATTAATATTATCATTACATTTTTATCAACCACTCGAAAGGGGGCGATGCGGGGTGTATTTATTAGTGTTGATTGTGTTTGCATTAAAAACAATCCTGCATCCGACGCGAGTATTTATTTTGCCTCGTTTTGTCATAATAATGCGCATTGATAGGGGAGGTGTTTAGTTAAGGTGTACAGGGTGGCCGAAAATACGGTTAATTTATATTTAACTAGCTGTTCCCCGCGGTTTCACCCGCATTGCTCCGCTCCTGATGATCTTATCGTGGTGATATATAGCCTAAAACCTTCCTCGATAAATGGGCTATCTAACACCAAAAGAATTTTTCAAATCGGATCAGCAGTTCTTGGGATTAACGCGTTCAAACAAACAAAACAATCAAACAAATTCTTCAGCTTTATAATATTAGTATAGATAAACAAAAAAATAATCGCTTTTGTAGAAGCATAATATACAAAAAAGAGCGTGTGTGCAATTTTAGATTTCGATTCAAAGCTACCAAAATTGTCGCCTTACTCCGTGACGTGACGGTATTGCCATGACGCGACCTTAAAATTTTACTCTCAACGTGCCTAAAGAAGTTTCACTAAAACTAACTACAATTTATTAAGCTTTAAACACCCTGTATAAAGCTCACCTACACTACAAGAGGGTCCGCGCAATTGTTTATGTTATTTCAACGTATTTTGCCCCACAAAGCGCTTGTTTTCTTAATAAATCACTACCCTGCCAGTGATATCTATCGACTTGCATATTTTATTAAAACAGGGGACTACTGTACCGTAAGGAGGGTTATGTTAAATGCGGTGTGACGTTTAAAACGCCGCATATTTGTTTTAATTTTAAAAAGGAGTAGGTAAGCAAAGTAAATATATTTATGTACAAAGTGTTAGTATGAAGCTTAAAGAGTATCTGTGGTAATAGGTAATTGAAGAAACCTACATTTTCTACTGAAATCTAAGTAGGTAGGTACCTACTTACCTATATACGTGAAAATTTTTGTTATTGCACTCAGAAATAATGCACTGATTAATTCAAAATGTATAACACTGCACAGGTTGTTGCCTAGAAATATAGTAGGAAGTTGTATGTAATTGAACTACATATTACTGTAGTTCCTACAATTAAAGTGATTTCTTTTATCTTGATAATAAACGAGCAGTTACGTCAAGAATACATGAAAAGAATTAAGTATCTTTAATTTGCTATTGCTCTTGCAAAATGAAAATAAGTAAATAACTATTGTGCAAGTAGCTGTTACGAATATTTACTTATGCGTATTTTGCTTTTAACATTCAGATAAGTAAAATTGTTTAATAGCTCTAAGACAATTTTTTCACTTTTTAGGATACTTTGTCATTATACGTACCTATATATCAAGATTTTTTTAAATTTAATAATATTTCTGTACTTACCTGTGTCGTGCGTCCGTATCTGCTATAAATAGGTGAGAAAAAAATATTTCATAGACAATTAAGACTTGATTTCTTTTACTTTTGAATTTTCCACTTCGTGTGTAAACAGCTTAAATTGATCGCCAATTTAGGAAAACAATTTTAAGTGTGGTAAAAAATGATATCATTTTCGAATTCAAGTTTTGTTATTCCAAAGGGTTAGAATATAATAAATATTATATCTTTTTTAATTTGTTTATTTTGCGAATGTTTATTTTTGAAATCCGCTCTACGCGAAATGAGGGTCCTTATAAATGGTTTTATTATTGTAAGGTATTACTATGCCAATATGTTTGGATTTTAATACTATTTTAAGTCTTTATTTGTGTATTTGATACTTTATTAATTATTATATATACGTTCATAATAACATGAGTAAATGTTAATAGAAAAAGAGAAATAAATAAAACAATAGTTGAGATTTTCCAACGATTTAATTTGAGTAGGTAATATTCTTCGTGTCTAAGTCGTGTCTATACAGTTAATTCTACGCTTATTATAATATTTTACATTTATATCCATATTTTTAACATATGTGTCAACCCTTAACAATTTTGCATTCAAAATTGCAACACTATTCAAAGCTATAACAAAATAAAAACAAATGCAATTCTTCTTTATTATTGCTTATTTTCTACATTGATTTCAAGGGTTGCCACTCATCCATAATTAAATCATATGGCAACTAAATAAAAGAAAAACATTGGTTCTTGATCTATTGCTTACATTCTAAATGATTCTAGGGTTGTCACTTCAAAAACTCGAATTTGTTTAAATATGGCAACAAAATAAATGCAAGAACACGAGATGATCGTGTTTAAAATTAACAAAATATTTTTGAAAATACTTAAAAATTGTTATGATTATATTATAATCATAACAATTAGATATGTTTATATAATTTTCAAATAAATGCACATAATATTTAATAAATTTCTAAATCTTATTCTATTATTTACAATATATTATTATTTATTCGTTGTTGAAATACTTTTTAAGATTTGCTATGATACAAATTCAGCTATAAAATTGGTTCCAGGATTTTTTATGAATGACAAATGTATTGAAAAACCACCAATTCAGATTGAATAATATAGCGAGTGTTTGATATTTGGTGAAATAGAAATACTTATAGAAGTACCTACGTATTATAAATAATCGGTTAAAACTTAGCTTTTTATTGTTTAATTTTATTTTTCTAGTGCACTTCTATCTGATTTAGTAGTTTTCCCAAATGTATAATTTCCAAATTTAGCAGTTTTCAATCACTTATATGTAATCTTGTCTTTACCATATCACAACAAATCTTGAAAAGATGATTTAAATCTATAATTTTTACATAATAAATATTTACAGTCAATCAGTTGTTTAACTAGTCAAAATAAAAGGAACTTTAAAACATGAATTACAACGAACTTTCAAACAAAGAAACGACTGATACAAAGAAAGACACGTCTTTCATGATAATTCAATCAAAAACTGGGCACAAAATGTGACGCAAAAAAAACAAGGATAAACAAGTGTAATAAAACGAACTAAACATCTAAAAATATGTACAGAGCAGTATTATCAATTCGGAAACTAACTATCTGGTCAGAAAATAACAGTCAACGGTCTCCGAAATTCACCGTTTTGCGTGCTCTGTGCATATTGTCCAGGGTACTGAGGCATTAGGAGCCCAGGGGACTGATAATATGGTAAAGAGGGGGAGGGGTTAGATCCCGTAGACGATCCTTCAGTGCGATCATTCTTGGGGGTCACATCAGGTGATTCTGACGATCTTGGTGAAATATTTGAGGGGTTAACTGAACTTAGACCAGCCATAGCGGCCGCGGATGCTTCTGAGTACATCTTGCTAATGTCCATCGGGTAGGATCTCTGTTGCTGCTGGTCCATGTACATGTAGGCTTTGGAGAGGGCAGCTGAGTCAAGGTAGCCGCGAGCGGGGTCAGGGTACATACCATAGCTCCTGTATTTGTCCTCGATCGAGTATTTCGACATGTCCATTGACGAACCGACCTGTAAGAGAGATGAAAGTTTAGCAAACATATTTTAAATAATTGATTTGGTTTAAGATAAAAAAGGGACGAATTAAAACACATACCATGCTTATTTATAAGACTCATTGTGTACCAAAATATCTAAGAGCTGTCTCTAAAAAGTATATAAGTACAGTGGCTTAAATAGTGAGCTATAAAGTATCACATTTGCTTAGTCATCATTATTTTGCTTAATCTTAATAATAGGTTACATCATTAAAATTAACACTAACAGCAATTGCAGTTAAACCATGAACATAAAGGCCATTATAACAATCGAAATAATTAAAATTCGTCAGTTATGTTTGCTTAAGTTTTGATAAAAGTCTTTATAGATGGTAAAATATTTTTTGTCTTTAAACCACAAAAATCTAATTATGAGTTGTGTTTAATTCACCACATCCATATACTTCATATATCCAACAACTTTGCCATTCAGAAAACTGTATATAGCTAGTAAGATCCATAATAATTTCATGGGCACTTTATATTCAAGTGCGCTGCAATCTCCATCAAAACATCATTTCTCACACGTATCTAAATATTCGAATGTAAATAAAGTCCAGGATTAAGCCTACACTGTTTGCTTCTCGAGAAAAATATAATAGTCAATTGGTATGTAGGCGTAATAATGTGTATACTAATAGATCTATTTTGGGTAGGATTGGTGTATCAGACCTCAATTTATTTATAAGCTATTGTATAATGTATTGATAAAACGGGATATTTTGGTTTCGTTTCTGGAGGAACTGCTGTTAACTGGATGAAAATCATCAAATTTTGTGATAATGCTTGATCTAAGATTACGATTTTTATAACCTTTTATAAGGTACTCTATGTACCTACACAAGTCTTCTCACGAGATCTTTTTTATTATACCTACAGCATATATTTTGATTGTAGTAAACATTACTAATGATGAAAAATACTAATAATATTGTAGTGACTAGTTCATTGTTCATAATTAATCATATTGCATGCACCAATTTCCATATAAGATAATAATATATTCCATAGTTAATTCATAACCAAATTTCTATAAATTAGTCCCAAACGAGAAGTCAACATATTTACGAATCAGCACCTTCCATTAATTCCGAATCGGATTATAATTTGTAATCTATCGAATACTGAAAAATTGAATGAATTCTATAAACCGGACAGCATTGTGAACTGTGCTCTATAGCATTGTGAATAGAATTGATAATCCGATGATTTATTGTGTACAGATCTTTACAAAGCGTTCGATAAAGTCGCGAGTTTGGAATTTTTAATGAAGTGAGCCGCACAATATTGTGAGGTAAATAGCCGGTGACACACTGCTGTGTTGTTTCGATAGCATTGTTGAAATATTTAAGAGTGTGTTTTATTCTCTCCTTTTACTAGACTGGGAATTCCTGAGGCTGTATACGGTCAGATAATAATAGATAGCCAATAAGAAACTTTAATATTTGCGAAAAATAAAATTATAAAAAAGGAAAAATAACTATTATTTTGTGCTTAGTGGATTTTAAATAACCGTGTGAGCTGTTTTAAAAGATATTTAAAACAGCTCACACGCTAAGATAATTTTTCAACACAAAAAAATATTAAACTACTTATAAACGATTTTCATAAAAATTTTAAACAGCTTTTAAATGACTAGTAGTGCAAGCGATTTCAAAAAATTCCACACAATCTTTTTCTTTCTTTATCTATCTTTTGTCGGGTCCCGCGTCGTTACGGCTAACTTACGGGCGCGCTAAATCAGGCTTAACCCGACACCGCGACATCGACCGTAGGTTTTATAACCTTTATTGTATCTGTTTATAAATGCTTGGTAGTATAAGCGATGAATTTGAAATGGAATGTTTTGATAGGCAATTGTTTTTTTTGGTTGGATGGTTATGGTTTACGATTTTTTATGCTTAATATCTAAAAATTTTACTGATCAAAACTATTTTTTTTAAGTCTGATTTACAATGTAAATCTAGCCCTACACGGTAACCTAAACATCAATAAACATTATATTGAAAATTTATAAAACCAGTATACACATATTGTGCTGCTATTATACATTTTAAATGAAATTTTTACCCAACAACACATGTTAACAATTACGTCCGATAATTGACCATGAAAGCCCATTAACCGGCTCCCAAAAATCATCGATCAAAATAATCGAGTGAAAATCACAATGGTTCGTTAGAAGTTACCTGCGCAAAACGCACTATCACCATTTTTAATATAGCTCAATAGTAGCTGATTGTATTGTTTTCTCTGTTTAGGGCACGATTCGATACGTTAATCGAAAAAAATCGATGTCTATTAAGGTATGGTGCGAGGGGATGTAGGGTTGGCACTGTTTTGTTTTGGTTGTTCGGTAAGGGTTTAAAATACGATGTGGGAAGGAATACGTAAGTATTGGTCAATGTAATGTACATAAAAATGATATTGATAATTATTAAAGTGTTTCATGTCAATGAAACTTATAAGATTCATGTTAGGTTCCGTTTGTTAATATATCGTTGATGTTAATTTATTTTTTAAATTTTAATGCTACGAATACGCTTGCGAATCTGTGATTATTAAGGATATCATGATTTTAAAATGATATCCTTAATAATAACTATCGTTTTCTGTAGGTATAGGTATTTATTGAATGCAGTTAGAAACGATATTACCAAAAACACACATAAAACCTTCATGAACATATCTGAAAAAATGTGTCCCAAGCTTTTAAAATAACTTAAAAGTGTCAGCCCTAACAGCCGCTACCGAAACAAAACTTTCGCTCGCAGTAATTAATCGATACTTTGAAATCGAGAGCATTGTATACCTAAGCAGGTACGAGTATTTGAATGATAGCCTTTTGTTTAAACACAACTATCACGTAATGATAATAACAATAAATAAAACATATGAAATGAAACATTGAAATTGAGAAAAGATTAAAAAACGGTGGAATTAATTTGTAAGTCTGTTAGGTATTTGATCAAGAATGAATAAATTGATAATACGTATTAATTTTGATAAGAACATTAGAAAATATGGTATTTTTCGTTATGGAGCAAGATTTATATTGAAGAGGATGAATTTTTTTTTAACATCCGGACATAATATGTAGTGTGTAAATAAAATAATAGAAGATAAATAAATATGTAATGAAAATTATTATAGTTATGATACCGTGAATAAAAACAAAAATATGTTTAGCCTATGACACTCAGACATAGCTTTCCAGTTTCTAATGATGAAATAAGTCAAAATTTTGATATCCAAAACATTTAACAAACATACAAAATCCTTCGTAATACAATTAATCTAGAATTAAAGTATTTTCATCCATAAAACATCCCATAATCATCAAGGGTGTAATCTTAATCTCATCCCTTAAACGCCTCCCCCACGCTTGACGTCTAATCCCAGCACCCTTCGAGTACTCATGTATAATCGATTCGTTTAATTATTGGATAAACATTCGAATTGATTTGTTTTTTTTATTTAATTTAGGGCATGTGTTGTAATGTTTATATTGTTAAAAAAATGTTTGACTAGCTACCAAAACTTAAAAATTTACTTTTAATCATGCATTTATGTCTAAGTAGGTACACCAGGGTAAAAATGTTATTGAAATAACAAATAATATAAATGCATAATTAACTTTTTTCTTAGTAACTTTATCATGCAGAACGACCTAATAACAAAATATAAACTATGCCAAACATATTTTTTGTATTATTATTTTTTATTTAATTGTATTGTTTAAAATTTATACGTTTTTTTTTATTCTATTTATTCTAAAAAACAAATCCATGGTTACCATACAAACCCCTCATCATATTGTTTAGATTCAGGAAGGGTCATCGCAAAATAATTAGCGGGTCCGACCCTTGTTTACTGCGAAACGTAACTTGGATTACAAATAACTTTAAGATTTAGTTTGGGGAAGATGGTTTTTTTAGGGTTAAGATCGAGGATATTTTTTAATGTTAGTAAGAATCAAGATTTTTTTGTTATTGTATAGTACCCAATGTTAATTAGGTTACGTCTATATCTAAAATGGTTTTACAACGCTAGGTATAAATGAATTTTACAAAAAATATTGAAGTGAATATCTTTAGCGAATTTCGATGATATCAAAATTGTAAAATGATATGAAAATCCATTTTATTTATTTATGACAAGAGTAGGTATGTGATTATAACCAGTGATTTATTCACTCTTTTCAATATTTTCCGACCTGTCTACCTCAAAAGCGGGATTCGTGAAAAAAACTCTTCCAAGATTATTTTGTAAAAACATAAATCTATACTTATAATAAATCTGTAGAGAGGCCAATTCTGTACATGAAATATATTTAAAAAAAACTATGAAGGGGTGATAAGGGATCGCTACTGATGCCAAAAATGCAATCAGTAAAATTTTTGTCTGTCTGTCTGTCTGTCTGTCTGTCTGTCTGTCTGTATATTCGTTATAGAAACAAAAACTACACGACGGATTTTAACGAAATTTGGCACAATTATTCTTCATACTCCTGGGCAGGTTATAGTATACTTTTTATTACGCTACGATCAATATGAGCAGAGCAGTGAAGGGAAATATTGGGAAAACGGGAGAAGTTACTCCATTTTTTAAGCTTCCGTCGCGTGTGCAGCCTTAATGGTTAAAGCTACATAGAAATCATGTACGACACAAATGTTCTTAAATTATTATTATTATATAAAAATAAATTCCTAGACTGCCTGTCTATCTTTTAAAATTGACTCACAATAACACGTGAAACTTCAATAGCAGCAATTCGGAGCTTTCTGATTATATTTGTCTACTCTTACGTTTACAACACTCTCACTCATCCCTAATTAAAAAAAATTAACATTATTACCTATTCAATAAAAAAAGAATCATGTAAATCGGTGTAGAAACACCAAAGTTATACATGAAATACGCTATAAGTCATCGCGCGTGAATACAGAATCATGCCATTTATGGATTATTTTTGTGTATCAGTTGCCGCGTTCGACGCGCTTCGCGGCGGGAGCTATAAAAAGGCGGCGGGTCCGCACCCGTTTCGCGTTATTACGGCATCACGTGTGAACGGCTGAACCGATTTCGATAATTCTTTTTTTATTATATTCCTTGAAGTACGAGGATGGTTCTTATGTAGAGAAAACGTAAATATGTACCACGGGCGAAGCCGGGGCGGACCGCTAGTAAGTTAATATAATCCTAAACGAAGCGTTAAACCATAGTTAGCTCAAAAAAAATACCAAAAAACGTAACATGCGGCGCGTTTCGCACACCTACCGTTTAGCGTGACGAATTGTCAAAATTTTACCGACTTTCCCAAAAAAAGGTACGAATAGTAGCGCCTCGCTAATTTAAAGAGTAAACTCATTCCGTATTAATTACACGCGTGTTATTTTTTTAATAAATTACGTTTTACGCAGCTAATTAGGGAAATGATGAGTCAGCTGATCGTCTTAAGTTGCCGACATGTTTTGATGATGTCATCATTTGTGTCATACAAAAAATTTAGGAATATTTGGAGCTAAATTAAAGATCAAAGGTTTAATGCTCTAAAGTCATAGGCAATATACGGGTTAATTAAAATAAACTCAGGGTTAACTACAGTTTTAGTTAACCCTGAAAGAAGTTTATTTTAATTGACTCTTCAAATTAGGTACTATTTTTATTAATATTTAAATAAAGTAGATATTGTATAATTCTCGATTGAAAAATCAGTTTTTAAAATAATAAATGTATGTACATACCTACACATCAATCCTATACAATTTGTTAATACTGTCAGTATTTTTATAAATAAATATAAAAATAAAGAAGCAAGTAACTCATTTATAAGTCAAATCCCAATAAGGGCATCATTCAAAGGTAAGTGTTAAATAAACAAAGATTCAAGTGTAACTTTTCGCATCTCGTATTGAGGTACGATTTATCGCGAAAGGCTAATAAAAATAATACGGTTTAAATTATTCTTGTGAAGTTATTTCAAACCTTCTTTATTTATATTATTGAGATTTTTGTTTAAACATTTCTTTGCGATTAAAATTTAAACACCGAAAGTTTTCAAATCGGAAGATTTCAAGTTTTCTGAGATTTGCGCGTTAAACAAACAAACAAATTCTTCAGTTTTAAAATATTAGCCTATATTTAATTATTACCTCTGTAGCCGTTAGCGAAATAAAATCTGTTTGTTTTAAAAAAAAGGATAACATAGATTTTGTCAGAGAATCTTAAAAGATAAATGTTTTCAATAATGAAACGTATAACAGTACCTACCAATGAAACCAAACTCACATTATATATCAATTCAAACTAAACACTACCTTCCAAAAAGTAACTACATTTTAGACTAATTCTGCAAGAATATACATGTTAGTGTTACCCGCGCAAGTGAGGTACCTACCTATAATAACCTCCTCTTTTTTGGCATCTCAAAAATAATAATATTATCAACATACCTGTGCATTAGGCGTAAGAGCAGCCGATATAGCGGTTTGCTGTGCCGCCGCAGCCGCCGCGGCCGCCATGCTGGCTCCCAGCGGGCCGTACGCGGCCCCGTAGTACCCGGACATCGCCTGGCCCATGCCCCCGCCTGCCATGCCTGTACAATGGAATAAAGTTAAAGCATAGTTTTTGTATGGGGTGATATTATATAAGACGACAAGGTTATGTAAAAGAGAAAATCTACCAAAATAAATCAACACAATTTTTGAACTCAATAATTTTTTTAAGAAGGATTTTTAAAATGTATGTAATTGTGTTCATTTCAATCAAGTCAGTATCAATAAATAGATCCTTATAGTTATCGTATTGGATAATGTTTTGTAAAACAGAAAACATACAAAAAATAAATCAACACAATTCTTATTGATTCAAGAATTTATCCAAGGATGATTAAAACGTCTTCAGTTAAACAAATATTCATAAATACTAAATAGATATGTTCGAAGATCATCTTTTGATTTAGAAACATAAACTTAAATATCTTAACTTATAAATCAAAATCACTACAACAATACAGTAAAAACCACCTTCATCTATAAATAAACAGTCAAACAGAACTGCAACCCTATTCATTACAACATAATCCCATTAACCCAAACTAAGTTGTGTTTAATAAACACCTTGAGACCTCAACTGACCGCAGTTAATAGTACTCTAGAGGTCTACACAATGAAATAATTAATTGCTCTCGATTCTGAGGTCTCTGTATTGTTCGTTACTCTGTCCCGGTACCTACGGATTTAGATGAACTATGTAATATGTATAGACACTGTTTAAACTAAAATTATAAGAGGAATATGTTTTTGTTATGTTTTCACACTAGTGGAGGGATTTGAGAAGTTCTTTCAGCAGCAGAAAGATGTATTTTTCCTCAATCACATGGGCTATATTTCGGACAGAGACGGGATTAGCGGCTAGTCAATATAATTGTCGATACAGAAGTTTTGTTATTGTTTATATATTGAAAACGCAATAATGAAATACGTTTCAGGTATAAAAAGCGGTGAAAATAAACTCAAAAAAAAACGCATAAAGCTTTCCATATTATTTGGGAGGTGATTCAAATAAATGTGATATAAAACCTCTTCACTAACAATAAACGTCATTATGCTTAGGCGCCACTGAATTTCAAATTAGATGTCATTTATGACATATCAATATCCGCATTACACGTAATCGAACACTCGATGTCTTCGAAATTTAAATTCTAAAAAAATAATATGAATCCCCCTTTGTGGTGACGTCACTCGAACCTACAACATATTATAAAGCGCGCCAATTCCATTTTGCGTGTCGGAAACTCGATTCGCTCCTTTTTCAAACGTACTAAAGGTCAAATTCACTTGACAATCTATTAAGAGATATTTCCATTTAATAGAAGGGACGCTGGAGATTTTTTTTATTATATTTTATAATTAAATTCGTTGTCATCTCGCGGTATTCTGTCTCCGTCTGGTATTGGCGTGAATAACGATGGATTTTCTCCTCGAACTTTGTGAAGAGTTTTATTAATTTAAAACGCGATGTTTGAATTAGGCGGGACTTCGGATTCTATAATTATTGTCACAGATAATAAATTAAACATGTAAGTCAATAGTATAGCATATTTTAACGACGGTTATTGAAAGTTGGAACATTAATTTCATTGAGATGTTTATAACGCTGCTAGTAGTATTGATTTATTATACGCTACTTTATAATGTTTGTATCGAAATAAAATATATAAATATCCAATACAGTGGGCAATATATTACTTAGTGCGGACGGCATTATTCATAAATATGACAATACTTTATTTGTATTATTAATAATATCTACGAATAAACTATTGCGCACAATGGAATTTGCAATTTTCTGTCTAGATTTATTACTCCATAACTCAGTTACTATTGTAGAATAAATTAATAAAAAAATATTCACAGGTATTTCCCAATATGCCAACGTCTATTCTTAAACAATTGACAGACACACAAATTCTTAATTTTCTACACATTACATGAGAACCCGCAAAGAACAATATTGTCGTAGAAAATACCAAAATAGAGCCTCATCACACCACCAGCCCACGAAATAAATCGAAACAAGAATTTCCCTTACGTACGAAAAAAGTAGATTTTAATAAACCCTAGCAAGACGTGGAATATAAACTGTAATTTCGGCCCCTCGCCGGACAAAGCGTCCATTTTCGCCGTCCCCATTCAGGTAGCATAATGACTGGCTTCCTATATGTTAATACGTAAATATAGCAAGGTATTGTGCATGCGAGATCGGTTTGAAAAAGGTCGAACGGATTCCCAATGGGCTGCCTCCCCCGTCACTTTTGTTGCGTGTTAAATTTTACGGAAAATGTCCATTTTTCTGTACTGTTGGGCTAAGGTATTGGTGTTTTATGGAAATGTGGAAATCTTGGTTACACGAGGTAGAAGTGATCAGAGTGTACTGGTGATTGTGGCAAAGTGCATAAGTAAGAATGTAGACAGATTCGAACCACGTTACACACACGTCATGTCATTTTAAATATCTAACTAGCTGTGCCCCGCGGTTTTAACCGCATTACTCCGCTCCTGTTGGTCTAAGCGAGATGATATACACCGAACGAATTTTTCAAATCGGACCAGTAGTTCCTGAGATTAGTGCGTTCAAACAAACAAACTCTTCAGCTTAATAATATTAGTATAGATAGGTATACTCTTCCTTGGTAATTTGTTGAGCAGATTGTTAATACTCTGTTCAAGTTTTATATACGTAGGACATTAAACTTCTCTAACGTGGGTAGAACTTCGATTAAATGTTATCTTTTTATAGGGCTTTCTTGATTTATTCTGGAAAGTAGGGATATAAAATATGTCTATTCATAATTTCTTTACAAACAGTTCTTTGATCTTACAACAGACTATTTACGTAAAGTTCTAACTATTCACCCTTTAATATTGTATGGTTTCCCTAACAATTAACTCTTTCTTTTGATGTTTTTTGGGGTCAGGTGTTTGGTTTCATTTAATATTAACCAACTATGTACTTCAGCGTTACCATTTTCTTCCTTCTTTACATTATATAATCAACAGTGAAGGTTTTATTTGTTCCCATATAGCTTGCTTTCAATATCGAAAATCAGTCCAATACTTTCTGCCCACGAGCCGCACGTTATTATTCGGGTGGCCAAAATCATTGAACTGGTTCTACATTAAAATTCTTCACTTTCCCATTTATAAATCCCTATCCGTCGCTTGCTCATTTGCCGCATCCTGTCAGTTCTGCGGAACCTCTAAGTGGATCAGCTCAATACGATTATCCACGGCCGAAACATCTCAACCAATGACATGGCGAAAATACAGCCGTTTCATACAAGCACCCCGACCCGGCTCTCGTTAACAAACCGTGCTTAAATTGATAGATTAGTTATGCTTTTGCAAATCATGCTAACATAGTTTCGCTTGTTTAACATCAAATGACCTGTGATGTTGCTTTTGGTATGGGGTAATGGTGGTACCAATTTTGAAAGGTACTAGAAATGTTAAGGTTATTTACCATTTTCAAGTGTTATACTACATACATAAGTAATTGTTGTTAAAAATAAAAATACAATTTATATTGGTAAGGTTCTGTTCTTTATACCCTTAGATATACATATGTAAGCTATGAAAACATCAAACATTTATCGTAATTATCCCTTCCCACGCTATATCATATAATCCATGAAAAATACAACTCATTTCCGCAACCAGTTAACGATATATCGCTCTCCGCACGTCCTCTCTCCCCGAGCGCTCACGATCATCTGTCACGTAAATGTAAAATGACGTCACGCGACCGGCGGTGGTGGGGTGGCACTTCCGGAACGCATGCGATTGGTCACTTCCGCTCACTAACAAACACTATGCTAATGGTGACACAGCGATTTATTGGAAGAAATTTCCCTTTTCGCTATTTTTATGGTCTTTATTGCGTAATTATACGATTTCGCAGTGGAAAAGATTAAGTGTTAATTTTGTGAGACATTAACAGTTATTAAATGATAAAATCAAGCATGGTCAGCTTTGTAGTGTTTTAATGGAAAAAGTTTAGACTATTTTATTTTTTATCGAGACAGTAAAAGTATTTTTAATTTCAGAAGAAAACTACTCTTTTTATTCTAGTAAAACCATGATCTAATTAAATCTATTATTGACGTCTTTAAATCCAAACATCCTTTTATCTGTCCAAACACATATTGTCTCAAGTTTTAACGAAACAAAAGAATGTATCAAATCAATATTTGTAGCCGCATTATTACAATGGGACACATGCTTTATCTTTTATTCGATTTTCCTTTATAAATGTGCCTAATTAGCATATAAATAGTTTTACAGTTTATAATGTTATGTAAGAAGGTCGGGTATGTTTGTTTTTCATAATGGTATTTTATCTGTTTTTATGGAATTGCTCAATTGATATTGATTGAACAAGTAATTATAATAATTATTTTATTTTAATTTTGAACGAGAAGAATACTATGTGTGAATCCGAATGAAATTGGACTTAGATTATAGACTTAAAAAAAAGAGCGTGGGTGCCGAGCACACGTGTCAGAAGTAGGGCATGCACCCGGGTTTACCCGGTTCCGAAAAACCCGGGTAAACCCGGGTTTTTTGATGATCTTGAGAACCGGGTCTGAATAGTATGAAACCCGGTTCTCCCGGTTCCAACCAAAATATTAAAATATAAAGTATTATTTATATTTTGCTGCATTATTTTAACAAATTTATTGTATCTGGCAACGTCAGACTCACGTGCATCGCGAATTTTCGTGCCACGCCTCAAGCGTGGCTCTGATTGGTTGTCTAACCTTAGATGCTATAAGTTTTCTACGGTTGTATTACAAAAAAAAAAAAAAGTTTGGAAAATCCAAAAGTGCACGCCTCATAATCTCAGTCGATATTTTTTTTTGTTTATTTAATAACAATTAAACCACATCGAATCAGACCCTGAAAAATGAAAGGGTTCTATTCCTGAGCATACTCAAGCGTAAGAGAAAAAAAAAGACTCGATTAGTAAAGTATTTCGGTCGCTATCGTGTTAACAAGAAAATCCTCCGCACATACAGACACACGGACGTCCAAGACAGAACTTTTTTAAACTGTTTTTTAACTAGTTTAAATAACAAAAATGACATCAAAAATATCATGAATGTTAAAAATAGTGTTTTTTCTTAATATGTGTGTGTATGTATTATCTTACAAGTGCAATGTATGATACATAAAGACATTTTAAGTTTGAAAAATCTGATGTTTTGCGCGAAGTGACAGTAGTAACCCACCTCAACGCTTCGCTTATGAGGCGTGCAATTAGGCTTCGAAAATGACAAAAATTAGGCTACAGAAATTAATATTTTATTAGATTTGTCGTGAAAATGAAAAGCTGTTAATTTTACTGTTTCATATAATGTTTTTGATATCAAGCTGAAATTTATATCGTCTTCGGTCCCTTTTATGTGAAAAAGTCAAACTCACAAGCCAACGCATCAAAAGATACAGACGTAAATGCTGAAAATTTTCGCAAATTTTGACATTCGCATGGGACTCAAAACCTACAGCTGGGTACTTTTCATGAACACAGAGCCTTTAAATTTGGTAAAAGTAACGTCTTATAACACAGATAAAGGAAAAATTGCTAGAAACATAAATTTTAAAGTTACAACATTATAAAAAATAGGTTTGTTCGGAGCCCTCGGAGCGCGAGTCCGACTCGCACTTGGCCGGTTTTTTGCTTTACAGTTTGCAGTTAATGAATAAGGTTTAACTTTATATGTGATATTATGATAACAAGGTACTTTTATAAGACTGATAAATAAAGAGAAGTATTGAAATTTTGTTTCTTTATTAATTTAATAAAATAAGACACAAGCTGCGTATAATAAAAGGCCCATCAGGTACTTTTACAGTTACTTTTGTTTAATTTCGTATTTTTTTCCGAGGTATTATAAAAGAACCGGGTAACCCGGTTCTACCCGGTTCTGAGCTCGATTTGGAACCGGGTTTCAGAAACTTGGAACCGGACTCGGTTCTGCATGCCCTAGTCAGAAGTGAAACTTCTTTGGTAAGATTCAAAGATACCAAAATTTTTGCAAAAGCGTATTCCATGACGTGACGGTATTGCCATGACACGACCTTGAAATTTTACTCTCAACGTGCTTAAAGTTTCACTTCAAAAACTTTTTTTAGTCTAAATTTTAGATGTTAATTAATATTTTGCCTAACACTGCAAAAATCACAAATATTTTTACAAGCACAGCCAAGTTACTGCCAAATTAGCGGCAAAACATATTAACGTTCGGTCAAATCGCCCCAAGAGGCGGTGCTGAGTGTGTCGCGACCCTTACGCGCCACGCGCCGCCACGTGTGTCGCCACCCTTAATTGAACTTTTAAGTTATTTAAATACATTTTTGTATTAATTATTTGGAAGCTTTTGTGGATCAAAGAAATTGATTAGACGAAGTATATAAACATGAAATTGTTTGAGTTTTAAGGGACTTCAGATAACTTTTTATTAATTAAAAATTATATTTTCGATAGGTATGTTTTATTAGTCTACCATCGGGATCAATTGCAATTTTTTTATAAAAATGTCTATTTATATGAAGGTATAATTTTTTTTATGAACTAACATTTATAAAAAAAACTATACCTATACCTATTCTAAACACCGTTCTACATCCCGACATGCAAATCTATTCAGACATTATCAACACACACACACACACACACATACGCGCACACATTCTTCACAATACTGAAATTTCTTACCCAGAAAATTAATTAATACCAAAACAGTCATCCAAGACAAAACCACATGAAGAATTTACATAAGCCCATTACGCAATATCACTATAAGTCACCCCTAGCATGCAATTAACTTAAAAGCTACTTTAGTGTGTCGCGACCCTTAGTTAAGGGCGGTGGCACACGTGCCGGCCACACCCACGGTGAAACCGCATTCAATAATCAGTAGTTAGTAGTTCCCCGATTTATACTGATTATTGACTGCTTGATAAATTCTTGAAAAAGAGGAAGCCGTAGAATATTAGGAAATAAATGATTTAAAAAATCTGCTAGTAATATCATTAAGCCCCGTTTAAACGGCGTGCAAACACGCGAGCCGAGCCTGGCTCGGCTCGTGGTCCGCCGCGCCACGCGCCGTGTAAACAACTGCGCTCGGCGCGGCTCGGCAAAGTTTGCACGATCCATCACTTGTCGGTTTTTTCGACACAGATCAAAGGCGACGCGCCATCTGCGGCTCGGCTTGTGTTAATACACGCCGTCTAAACATATGTCACTGTCTATTTTGTATTGATGTGTAGCCGCCACGGACGGCTCGGCTGGCGTAGGATCGTGCTACCCCGCGTCGTTTAAACGAGCAGGCTTGCGTCCGTAATTAGCCGAGCCGCATCTCCACGGACGGCTCGGCTCGCGTAGGATCGGGCTAGCCCGCGTCGTTTATGTAATCAAAGTACAATACAAGTTCTCTATAAAGTAAAAAAAATATTTATTGACATTCGATGAATCCGAGCTAACAGATATACATGTTAAAACTCAGTTTTTAAAATGATGAAAATGATGAATTAAAATGGTGCTATTTTGAGTCGCAAAATCTTTTAAACATTGATATGACCCCAAAACTAAAAAGTATAGAATTTCACCATTACCATAATAACAGAGTCCGAGTCCAAAAATTCAATATCATCCCCTTTACATCCTTCAATAGCCACAATATAACCCTAAGTTTGACGCACCCCCGCCATTGTCACCTTCACTTTGACAGCGAAAACTGTCAACTGTCAAAAGCAGCCAAGAAGGTTTAAACTATGCGTTCCATGTTCTATTTTCAAACGCTTTTCATATTTGGAATCTTTTGTACTATTTTCATTTTCGTGTTCATTATTGTGCGCGTGTGTGTCGTCGATTATAATGGCATTCCATTTTCAAATAGAAACGGTTGTAGTTCTTAGGGACGGTTGTAGATCACAGATAACGTAGGAAATTGTTCCATTTTCAAACGTTTTGTCGATTTAGTTTTTTATGGCGTGTTCTATTGAACAAATGAAGATAGTGCGATTCGATTCTGTTCCAGGAAATGATGAGATTCTGTTTCTGTTTGCTTTGTTAAAATGTTTTTGTGTAAAGTACCCGAAGTTCGTAAATTAGTTCATGTACTTTTTCGTGTTTTGGCGTCTAACTTTTTACAATTTTTGCTACTTTGCTAGGTACTTCATCGATTAGTATATATTCGAATATGACCCAAAATGTAATAAAAAAAAATAGATACAAAACGGCACATCAATATAGTATAATTCCATATCTTTGTAAGAACTTATCAGAACCATCTTAAATCTCAGCCATTTAAACATAACACCTCAAATGGCATCTTAAATAATCCTTTTATAAGCCATAATGCGAAACAGTAAATGACGATAGTTCAAATAATAGCTTACAAGTTTTTATTAATGCTCACGAAAAAAATTCGTGACTATTGACTCGTATTCCGTTGAGGCTAGTGACCGAGCCTCGTTTATAAAAGCGGAATTAAAAACATATTCACATTTTTTTTAGGTTTTTAATTGTTTTTAGGTATGTTTTTATGTGCCTGTGGCCGAGAGTAATGAATGTACTAATGGTACGGGAGCCACGTGCAAATTTGGTTCATTATTTCCTCTCAAGAGATAATTCGTCAGACGCATCAGAGTATAGTATTATAAAGCCTCGTGAACGTCAGCTGGCGCTCGGTTGGGGGGGTGAGCGGTTGTAGCCTCCCACGCACGTAGGAAAAAAAAATACATTCATTCATATCCTCTCAGCTAAAAATTTGTCAAATTGTAGCTAACCCAATATCCCAACGAAAAAAAATAATCAGCTGGTTACAACATGGTGTATTATACGTCAGCTGGTGACTCGAACATGAAAAAAAAAAAAATTATTTTCCGTGATTTCCTCTCAAACAAAAATTTACCTGATGATAGCTTATATGTAACTATGGATAAATATATAGGT
Source organism: Colias nastes (assembly GCA_907164665.1). Taxonomy (NCBI): domain Eukaryota; kingdom Metazoa; phylum Arthropoda; class Insecta; order Lepidoptera; family Pieridae; genus Colias; species Colias nastes. The sequence continues at coordinate 4,928 of CAJQZM010040946.1, read as the reverse complement.
CAGCTGGCTGTATCTTGGTGGAAAAACCGTCAGCTGATACTTTGAAAGTTATTACATAGGAGTTAGACAGAAGCATCTATTGCCAATTTATATGCATCAACTGACTAGGTTTTCCTCGACTTATTGCTAGCTGATTTTTTTTATTTATCGCATCAATATATTAACAATCAGCTCACAAATTTTCATCTGGGAGGAAATGACGTATCTTTAATTATAATCGTTATTTTAAAAATTCAAGCAACACACACTAGCATAATATAGACAGTAATAAGGTACGCTTGGAGGTGGTTAGTTGTGCGCATGACCCCGATCATGCGCACAACTAACCACCTCCAACGGCCCTTTTGTGTAAACCATTGTGAAAGATTTTTGGGAGAAGTAAGAAAAAAGGGGACTAACGTGCGTTTAGTATAGACGAGCATACGTAATCATTCGAAAAGAATATTCAAGAAGCCTTATTGAAGAAGCATTATTAGTTCGTCTTAGTGATTGCTCGTATGATGGGTCGTGTCGATACTTTACTATTTTATAGGCAAAGGCGTGGCTTGCATTCAGCCACATCGGTAAACATGTTTTTACAAATATTATAAACTGCATTTAAAAATAACTATCATATCATCAAATTCACATAACTACCTAAAAGTGTAACAAATATGAAATAACCCACTAAGAACATTAGTTAACTATAATTATTTAAAAAATAATAGTATAATATATAATTAATAAAGTTATTACTTATCTTTTACGGGGACTTATGTTGATGGAATTCCACGTATCTCGATGATTTTGTTAATGTGTCGTTCTATTCGAGACACCAGCTGACGTATAATACACCATGTTGTAACCAGCTGATTATTTTTTTTCGTTGAGATATTGGGTTAGCTACAATTTGACAAAGTTTTAGCTGAGAGGAAATGAATGAATGTATTTTTTTTTCCTACGTGCGTGGGAGGCTACAACCGCTCTTCCCCCCAACCGAGCTCCAGCTGACGTTCACTAGGCTTCATAATACTATACTTTGATGCATTTTACTAATTACCGCTTGAGAGGAAGTTGGTCATAAAATCTGTTCCTGGCTCCCGTACCATAACGTACCTAATGTGTATGTGTGTTCGTTTGTTTTGTAGATGTGTTTGGAAGCGTAATGGGATAGCAGTAGGTACTATGAAGTACAATAAGGCAGATTCAGAAATAGCAAGGAAAACATTTATAATTTAGATACCTACACTTAAGAGATTATCCATTTTTTTATTGTAAACTTATTGCTTATTCAAAACTGACGTTCGGGGAATCGTCACCTGGAGGAATAATGGAATAAATTCAATCACGAAGAAAAGTTTTTAAACAACTTTACACATATCAAACGGATTTATGAGACTCGAAAGTTACTATAGCCATTGTACTGGCTGCCAACATCCACTGGCGCCATTCACTTGCCAAATGCGAACGGTACATCGATTACGTAATCTTCAATAGTATGGCTCGACAAAAATCGATGACTTTCATTGAATAGCGCTCGCTGTCCCGAATAGCCTTTTCACATTGTAATATCTGAAGTATCGAGGATTGAGTTTGTTTCATTTTACTGGATAACTCGTATGCTTATTTTTTGTGTATAAAATATTTAATATAATATGTATAACAGATTACGGCCATTGTGTCTTTTACTTTATCTGACTATACCTAGACTAAAATTAAAATGAAAATTAATCTATACGTATAATAAATTAAAAAAATCAAATAACTTGATTCAGAAGAATACACAAAGAATATTAATTTGTAATTTAGCATTGTCTCACCTTAAGAATGAAGAATTATTAATTAAATGTTACTTCAATAATACTTAGTTAAATAATTGGCAGCGTTTTATTCGTTATTTCTAATGAACACGTTTAGAAAATTTATTGTTTGATAAAAGGTACCTACTTAGATACAAAATACAAAGTGACATCTAAAGCCTATTAGCGTAAAAGTGTAATAATATTTTATTTTACATTTTTATCACTCAAAATCGAATCCCAAATACAGCGTAACATAAAAACGCAATAAAACCTACATTGTAGATTTGGTGTTTTTGATTATCTGTGGTCATTTCTGACATTAGCCGCGGCTTTACGACACGTAATGATAGCTTTTCGTGTGATTGCCTCGCAAAACAAAGATGGCCGCTATAAATGTCAACCTAGAATTAGATACATTTACATAATGGTTATGTTGGTTTTAATATGTCGTGTTATTGTGCCAATATGTTAATTTTATTGCAGTGTCCTGTTTATTTTATTTAACTGGGATTAAAAAGTAAATTGAATAACTTATGGGTTAAGTAATGAGTTTTATAATACTCTATAGGCCAGAAATAGGACGGGAGATAGTGCTTGTATGTTACGTAGTACTAATATTATGAAGGAATGCAGAAACGGTGCTATAAGCACTTTCATACTTTATTTATTCGATAATCAGTCTTTACGCATTAGTTCAATGAAAGAATTATATAATAATACACTTTAGTTTGCTGTTATTAAGCCTCTATGAATATTCTATAATCCTGGTATATAAATAAGTTTATATATTTTATAACATCATTATAATTGTCCACCCGGTACTACAGAATAGTTAATAGATAGTACTGCCGGTACTATTACTTTCAGTTTGTTCTAGGTGTTTACATCATTAACGTCATTACATTTGCTCATCGAGGCATTTAGCTTATCAATTATTATTAAATCGTATGCTGATCCTATTTACGAGAAGTCATGGATGCATTTAGATAATTTTATATCCTTTACTCTCAACTTAATTGACATCAGAACGACACAAATTATATTCACACATACTAAGATTAAAGAATGTTTATTTATCCCGGCTTCTCAAACGCTTTAAAGCCAGCATGGTCACGTCACTTAAAGCTGTCAATTTAGTGACCCCGAGAATTTGCAACAAAACGAAAAATACGCTTACTGATCTAGAAAACATTGCATGATGAAAAAACTTACCAGCTCTCAACGCATCCATAGGCACACTGGGATACGGTATGGAGTACGGGTAGCCCTCCTTCCTCAGGGTCTTGGGTTTCCTCCTGGGCCGGTACTTGTAGTCGGGGTGCTCCTTCATGTGGATCGCTCGGAGACGCTTGGCTTCATCTATGAAGGGTCGCTTCTCGTCTTCTGTGAGGAGCTTCCATTCTGCACCTGTGAGAGGAATGATGTCAAATTGTTAAAGAAATTGATTTGGATAATCTTGGAGATAAATATGATTGAGATTTAAAGTTAAAACACGTGAAAGATATCTCATTAATTAACTTGGCTTTGAAGTAAAGACCAATAGTTGTAGATAGTGTTTCCATAGATTAGGTAGGTAATTGATAAATATGACAATAAGTTGGATTCGAAAAATGTAATGTAGAATTATTAACCACAATACGAGTTATGAGTGTCTCAACAAGAATGATCTAAATACCCGAATATCCTAGACACGACAATCACGAGAATCCACAAAAGACCATTAATAAAACTAATCTAGCCATTGAAACAAAAGCGAACAGTAATATAAATCCCCATTTCAAACTATAACAACAGCGACAAAATGAGAAAAGTAATTTGCGCTAACCATTCCCCATTGCGCAGACAAAGCCTTTGAATCGATACAATAATCGAACGACCTGTCTCCCAACTCGATTCAAGACCAACCCTTTGTGTCCCCCCTTTGGAGGCAGGCATCGATACCGTGGAGGGGCCGGCCATTGAAACAGACAAGACAATTCAGATTCAGGCGGGTATAAAGCGAAAACAATGTTCCCGCCATAGAAAGGAACAATCCGCCGAAGGACCATCCGCTCTCCCGCTTTATCCCGCGCGACCGCACGCGGGCGCGAGCGGGACGGCGACAACAATGGCGGAAAGCGACGCCTAATGACGAATTTGCGCTTTTCATTCCGCTACACAAGTTTTTCCCGGTTACTCATTATTGCTGATACTTGGAGGGTATTCGCTCTTTGTCGCTCGCTCTGATAAGAATCGTATTTGCGACTGTTGCGTTCGAATAAATCGAGTTTGCTGTTTACTCATTTCCTCCACATGTCACTTTGAAGGTACAATGTCTTTGCTATTTAATATTTAAATCAAACATTGAAACGTTTTAACGAAAAGCCTATAATGCTTCGTGTTTTGCGTCTTTAATTCAGAGTTGGTAATTATGAATCTAGCTTTTCAATTTTTATACATCTTTATAATTATTATGATATGATTAAATCACATGTCTTGTTTGCATTAACAAAGGAAAGCACTCGTCACTCGTTACGTTTTATTTAAAAAACATCAGAAGACATAATTAAAATGATACAAATCCATTGTACACGACATTGAAGCTAAGTTTTATTCATTCTTTAAATAAAGCATTTCTTCTATCTAATATTCTGCGAGCACAATACTCGGTTTGCGACTAAGAAAATTTTCCTCGTCTTTTGTGGACGCCAACAAAAGACATACAATTGTTATGTAAATAAGACATCTTATAGCATTGGATGCTATTAATGCAATGCATTTGCATAATAAATGCGTTTTCTTGAATAAATTATATATTGTCTTTACTTCAATTGCTAATTTGTTAACGTTTGTGGTACAAGTGAAAATTATTTTAGTTGTCAACTTGTGTGTGTATAGTGAATTAGTAACAATGTGGATAATGCAGAATTGTGACAGAAACAGTAAGGTAGGTCGTGGTTTCGTAAACCAAGTAAAACCATGTCACACCCCGCTCCATACAAAATTATCGTTTTGACAGTCACACTGTAGAGACTGCAAATGAGTGTGTTAACGCTTTATGGTTGGCACATTTTTGACTAGCGTAAAAAAAAATTCGCGTTTTTCTGATGAAATACATCCGTAAACAGCACAATATCTAACCATTTTCTACGAAAAAACGATAATCAC
>CAJQZM010040945.1:3638-15877 GCA_907164665.1 Colias nastes | reverse complement strand
TACAGAAACAAGTCAAAATCACTCTAAAATCGATAAGGACTCTTAAGATTTTATACCCATTACAGAAAAAGTGCTCAACGCCGCTAAAGAAGTTTTCACTTCAAAAATAACAATACACATACCTTGACACCACTTATACACGAGCAGCGGCGAGGGCTCCGTGTCCGCGGGTTTCACCCACGGCGGCAACAGACGACGCTTATCAGCCTCATACCAGAGATACTGGTCCAGATACGCATCCGTTATCTTCTCGAGAGGCTCCACGTCGTACACGGGGACCAGGTGCGAGTAGAGGTCCATGAATTCTATGCCCACCTGTGGATTGATAGCTAATTGGAGAGAATGTTGCTGGTAGGAGCATGATATTTTTAGTTTTCTATATCCAATGACAAATCTATTTTAATAAATTTATTATTTATACAATGTGCACTTAAACTAAAATTTAAAAACTATTAGAAATGTTATTTATGCCGCTATTATTTTGTGAGTGTGTAACTTTCACACACTTTAACCATAAAATCATTCAACATAACTAAAGTTGTTTCAATGAATCATACAAATATGATAAACACGAAATTTTGTAAGAATATATTTGGATTGTTTGTAGTAACAAACACGCGAAATTTTCCTAAATGTGTGTAGCTGATGTGAATGAACCTACCTCTCTAAAAGTTCTCTGCGTGAGCAAATGACGCTTAATTCTCGACAACGCTTCGTGAGGGTTATCATACGCCTGTTCAATCAACCCCAGCTCCTCCCTTTGACTCTGGTTAAGCCGCGACTTCACACTGTAAGCTTCTTTCAATCTCTCAAGCGCTAAGATGAGCAGTTTTGTGTCGTGTTTGTATGAAAGTGGAGGAAATGGTATGGGCGCGAATCTACGAGACTCCAACCAGTGGACTGTTGTTGTGTAGATAGCTACGGCCTCCTCTGGCGAGATGTAGGGACCATCCTGTATAAAAATAAGAATTGATCGTACAATTATTTTACAAAAGCACAATAAGCACTTGATATTTTTATTTATCTATAAGTTTATAGAAATATAATTAAAGCAAAAGTAACTACATAGCTGTTAAATTATTTAACAACTGATTTATTATTTGATTAGTTTTTCATTTGAGATGAACATAAATAAACTTAGACAAGTGCGTACACTAATTTTTATGGCAAAAAGAAAACTTTTTAGGATTAACAAAACTGAAAATTAACTTACTTATTACATTCTGTAAAAAATGTAAACAGAAAAAATCTACAAAGATAAAAAAAATCACAAATTACAACATTAAATACATCCCAAAAAATTTATAAACACATCACACACTACAAACCTTAAGATAGTTATGTTGTCGCTCCTGTTCAGCCTTCAAGTACAACCGTGTCAGTCTACCGAGGTTCTTCTTACACACAGTCTTATCTACAGTCGCACCTCGTCGTATTCTCTCGCGGTTGTAATGTGCTGTGTTCGTCCACCAATCTGCCTTCATTTTGACGTAGCGGAGGATCATGTTCTCTATGGGCGTTGGTAGGCCGGGTACCTGGGTGTTTGAAATTTACTTTAGGATACATAGTAATTAATTACATGGAATAAAGCATGAATCAAGGTAGAACGAGAAGTTAGGTAGCCAATAAGAACAATAAAAAAAAAATAGCCAAATTTTTTATATTGTTTATTTTGATAAGATTAGAATAATTCTGTATAGGAAACCTTTTCATTACTTTTAGGACCTTTTTCCACCCACAACCATAAAAATGCAGATTTAAAAGAGTTGGAGAACCTATATAAAAAAGGTGATAAATATAAATGAAATATAATTTGTTGCCATTTGACTTTTAACACCTGCCTTTTAATTTTTTACCACTTGTCTTAAAATCTTGTCTTAAACTTGGGAAAAAAAAACTTGCCACTATATTAAGTTACAAACCTTCCAAGGAATATTCGCCTTCCAACACCTCCAGGCTTCAGACAGATGCTGTAAGATAGTCCTCGCCTTATTCTGTTTGATACCTTCCGGCATCATGTCCACAATGTCGTGCATGACCGACGCGCGCAGCTCGAGGTCGAAGTGGGATTCGACGCGCTGCTTTGTCACCGTTTTAGCGACACCTTTGTGTAAAAAAGGCAAAAGATATTTTTTTATAAAAAAAAAAAATGAAATATATTCGTTAATTACATATTATTTACACAACGATTTTTATTTCCAGTAGAAAAATGGTCTTGGTATATTTTAAATTCATTTTTAGGTTTTACCATGATAAATGAATGTTAAATATATTTATAATGATAAAATTTATTTTTATAGCATGAGGTGCAATAAAGAAAACACGAGTGTTTAATTTTATACACTAGAAAAAACTGAATAATGTTTTCATTAAAACAATCTGTATAATAAAAATGAATGGCTAAATGTGTTGGTTAAAAAATGAAGCGCAAAACTCGAGAACAGCGCTGAACTTAGACAAGTTATTATTTTTAAAGCCAATATAATACATATTTCTAATATAAAGTAAAAGTTATTATTTTATAAACCAATTTGCACTTTAGACTTGTGTTTAATTATTTAAATCTCACCTTTTGAGTGTCGTCCCTCAAACTGCCTGGATAGCAAGTTGCCAAGCCATCTCTCCAATAGTGGTGTAATGCCTCTCATAAAGAACAACCACACACGCCAGCCGGGCGCCCAGAAACCACATCCAGGACCTTTCGACACTGGGCCCTAGTAAGAATATAATTTAAAATTTAACATACTATAAATATTTTCAATATTGTAGTCAATATCTTAGATTATTGTATGTACTTTACAACAAAAATACTGTCTGAAAATAGATAGCAGCAATAAACAAAATTACAAGACGTAAGTTTGTTAAAGTTATAAATGTGACTGTTTGGCATTTGAGGCATATCAATAAATTCATTCAAATCATTCATGAGAATTTAAAAATTATAAAAAGATTAAACTTAGACTCACAGTATTGAATCTGTAATAGATGAGATGTTTCAAATCCTTGCACATCCTGATCTGTCTCATGAGCTTGTATTTATACCGATACATGCCGGTAAGCTGGCCGACGTGGGCAAAGATGTATTGCAGACCGTCGGCCAGTTGGAATGAGTCCACATTGTTGAGTCGGTATTGTACGTGAGAGTCCACTATGAGTTTCGTAAGACGCAGTATTTCACGACACAAGTGGAATGCTGAAAAAATATTATATGATGATAATGACATAGATTATTCGAATAAAAATTTTACTTTACATGTGCGCAGGAGCATATTTTTGTGAAAAATAGCAAAAGTAAGGAGCATTTAATCTTCTGAATAAGTGTATTTTAAAACAAAATTTATAAGTAACCTAATGTAGCCTTACCATTTCCGAACCGCGATTTCTTTCTCTCTTTAGTGGTGAGTGTTTTGACGGGCTTCAAGTTGAAGTTATAATCAAGATGGAGGTAATTAAGGTTCTTTCTGTGAATGAGCAGGTTCAGCATGTTGTAGCCTTGTCTGCACACTTGGAGACCAGCCTCCACCCAGTCCAGTGTTGTCGTTTGGAAGAATTTCGTTGATTTGAACGAGCGGAATAAGTATCTGTTAAAGAAAAAAATTATTAATTTACCATTTTGGGTCATTTTCATATGAAAAAATTATGTTTACGTAAAAACTAGAGACTTACCGCTTCTTCTGCGGCTTTGGTGGGCGATGTTTGAGCGCATTAAGTACGTAATATTTCAGTAATTTCTGATACGAAACTCGCACTTTCACAGGTTGCCCTGGTGGACAGTGTTCCTTGTACCAGGTCTTTACAAGCGGAACATCGATAGCACGGCGACAACGACCTATGTTAAAAAATAATATCAATTGGTATTAGAAGAATCTACAAAATAAAACGAGAATATTGTGCACTATGTGAAATTAAATCAGTTTACAAAGTATTGGAAATGGACATGAACAAAACATTGAAATTTGTCGTTATGTTCACTTAAATTTTGATATTGTATCTTACCTGATCTCATATTGAATGGCCTTGGTGCCCATAACAAAGCTATACCATTTGCTGTATTATCTGTATACAATGCAGTCTCTTGCAAGAAGGGAGTCACTTCTTCTGGCAAAACAAATTCTTCCTCATCAGGCACAGGATCAAGAGATTTGACGGTGTGTCTGTGCGAAATTGGATTGATAAGAGGATCAAAGTAGAATGCTGGTAAATCTGGATCCTCTGTTTTGATGTAAACCACATTTGGTGTATGATACCTGCAAAGAGAATTGTTATGTTGTAAATAACATAGTCATAGAAAGATAGGAAATGCTAGTTTTCAATTAAAATTTGATCAAGATATAATATGTTAAAGAAGTACTCACCATGACAATTGTACAAAATGTGGCAAATTATTATACAAATATGGGAATGCAATTCTGTATTCAGTTCTGATTGGTTGTCGAATGATGATCTTGTTTATGTCATTAAATTCATTCCAATCCTCGTCTCCTGCAGAATTGTCTTTTACCAGAGGTTCAAATTTAGGTCCTCCAGGTATAGCCATATTCAGAGCCTTTGCAGTGAAGAAACTCTTGGAATCAAACAGATAGAAATAATTATCGTCCACTAAATCTGTTAGCAACTGATTTGCAAGTCGATACAATGTCGCCATTTGCGGCAATGTCAAATTCCATTTCCTGTATGTAGACCCATTGACATGAACTGTTCCTAGTAGTGGTTTGTGATCGTAAAACCAAGAAGCGACAGCGCCGTCTTCATCCGGGTCCAATTCTATTTGAATTGGCTCAAGAGGTTCAACATCTAAAATATTATCAGCATAATCCAGTGGAGGTTCCTCATCATCAAATGGGGGGAATCTCATTCTCTTGAAGTGTCTACGATCTCGCTTCTCGCGACGCATCATGATCCACATTGTACCCCATTGTGCTATATACACTGGTTCTATTACCCATGGAATTTCATTAACAAAAGTAATGGCTCCAGTAATGTGATAAAGAACTTTAACATCTCTGATTTGCTCCCAGGGCATAGGCATATTTTCTAGAAGCTTCATCACAGCATGTGGCATGTATTTAAGTGCACCGAGATACACACGCTTGTCATGTCTGTATTTTCGGCTAGTCATGTCACCATGGTCACGAATAATTTTACGAATGTGTTCAGGTGGCATATCTTCCTTCTGTGCGTCGACGAAACCGAACTTTCGCTTTTCGGCGAAACGTTTTGACTGCAGTTGGAGCCATTTCGTAGCTGTTGAAGGAAAATAAAATTAACTTCCTATATCAACTAAAACAAGCAAATTCTTCAAAAAAGTAGTGCAGTAGTCCCAGTAGATTATGTGAACCAATTTTTTTTACAACTACTTAAGCTGGCAGGCTGTGACACAAACTTATAAAATCAAACAATTTCATATCATTATGAATTAAATAGTGTTAAAATAAATGTTTGCAACAACAGCACTTTCCACTGATACTAGAATGGAAAACTAATATCCATTGCATATAATTTCCCCCACAGGAAATAGTTTCAACAACAATCTTTAATTGAGAAACCTTAGTGCCTTAAATGGGAATAAGATTAAAGTAAATTTGTTATGTTTGTTTTCGATCCCTTTTATTACAAGGGTGTTTACATTAAATTAATATATGTTTATGAAAGATGATTACAAACTTGTTAACTGCCCTGTCTATGATGCTCAAAGACAGAAAATTCATTCATTGAATGAAAAATTTACACACATTTTTTGCACTAACTAATAAAAACCCTCATGTATTGTGGAAATGAAGAAATGCAACGAACAGACAGCAGGTAGTGAATTTGCTTTATACTATACTAGCTTACCGCCCGCGGCTTCGCTGCATTGTATAAAACCTAATAAATTATATACTAAAACCTTCCTCTTGAATCACTCTATCTATCAAAAAAACCCGCATCAAAATCTGTTGCGTACTTTTAAAGATTTAAGCATACAAAGGGACATAGGGACGGAAATAGTGACTTTGCTATATACTATGTAGTGATTGAAATTTCAAATTAATAATTGCTTATATTTAGTAGGGTGTCTAGTGTTTGATAAATTCTACATATTAATATGTATGAATGTAAGAAAGTTCAAAGCTGCATGATAATTATAATCACCATGTTGTACCCTGTTTACTCTCAGGGAGATGAATGTACAATGTTATTTAAAAAGTAGTTGTGAGGACTGTTACTTATTCTACATAGATTTTATAATGTTATTCAGCTTATAGTGAACACATAGAACCTAGCATGACCTAGTTTGCGTATCTGTGATCCGTAACTGATTCAATAATTAATAAGTAGAATAACAAATTGATCATTTAAGATTTTAGTATAAACAATCATTCATTTTATAAGCATTATCATAATCATTCATTTTATAAACTAGCAGAGAAACAGAACGATAAACAAGTGTTATTTTTTTCGATACAAACATAAATATATAACCTAAAAAGTTCAACAAGCTTTGCTTAAATAGAAAGAAAGGTGCTCTGATACTCACTCTTTTCTTTTATCTTTTCCTCGGGTATGTGATGAGGCTTCGGTGGTTGACTTGGGGGCACTGGCGGTGCAGCTGCAGCGGCGGCTGCATGCGCCTGCAATGCTGCTTGCTGAGCCGCCGCCAACTGCTGCTGGGCCATCATTGTGGCCCAGGGGTTGGGACCCAGCAAATACGGCGGCAGCGACATGGCTGCTACGTTTCTATAAACAAAACGCGTGGTACACTATACGCCTCATACAACGACCGGCAAGTGGCAACCAACAAATAAAACTTGTTAACTCACTTTGCCTTTTACTCTATAGTTTATAAAGTTTATTGAACAATCGTTATGAATAACATTGAATAAACTGTATTAAATTTCACATGTTTTCACTGGTAAAATTCAACGCAAAAAGCCAAACGACAAACGCAGCCATTTGCATTTTTGGCATGGAGTATGGACATAAAACCAGGGTTGCCAAAGCTAATTCATCCAAATCCCCAAAAATCGTGATCGAATTCCCCAAATTTGGGGATAAAATTCCGCTGATTCCCCAAAAATTCCCCTCAAAAATTTTTAGTAAAATGAAACTAATCAATTATTTAAATAATATTTATTGTTTGTCTTTTATATTTTTTTCCATATATTAGTCGAAAGCATTTTGTTCGAAGGGTTAAACTTAACACTGCCGCCCAGTTTTTTAATCGCTTCCCTTGTAGACAAGACAGACAACTGAGTAACTGACAAACTAGGGATGTGTCATGTGCCATACCTACATAGAGATGTGCAATTACCGGTAATTTGATTTTTCGTTACGAGACCGTCATAAGTACTTGAGCTATACATAATGATTAAAAAAAAATGTTGTTATCGATAATAAACGATGAAATATTTTCCGAGGGTATGATGTCATCAAAATCTCCGCATTTTCCCCACATAATGCCAATCCCCAATAAATCCCCAACCAACTTGAGATTCCCCGCAGTTTGGGGAATTCCCCACAGATTGGCAACCCTGCATAAAACTGTAAAACATTTTGTCTTTGTTTTTCCCAGGGTTACCATTTTATCGAGCATAGAGAAAATAAGTATTTCTGTTTTATTTCTGTGGTATTTCTAAACTTCTTCTTCACAGTTCTTCTTTGTGTCTTCTTTATTGTTTAAGATGCATTTTGAATGCTTATCACAATCCATATTAAAATTAATAAATTTATTTAATGTAATATGTTATTGATCTACATAATGTGTTCATTCAATCAGAATCATACGTATATTTTTAAAAATTCTCATCTGTGCATCCCCTACCTTTTATTTATCATCGGTCAATTTCGGTCAATTTAATTATCTATACTAATATGTATTATTTGGGTATTATAAAGTGGAAAGTGGAAAGGTTTGTATCAAGTAATGTTTATATATCTGTGGTATCAAGTTTGTATGTATATGTATGGTTTTTCACGCATACTGGACCGATTTTGATGAAATTTGGCACAGATAATCTTTAGACCCTGAGATAGAACATAGGCTACCTTTTATTGCGAAATATGTACCACGGGCGAAGCCGGGGCGGACCGCTAGTTAACAAAAGTTGTAATATTATACCTACCTTCCAAAAGAGAGAAAAATGCAATTCTTGTTAAGGCGGGGCGAAAGCTTATTAAAAAAATTAGCTTGTTTTTTTTAAACTGTCCTATGTTCTTTCTTCGATTTCAAACTATTTCCGTACCAAATTCCATGCCATGTCCTATGGACCCATGATGACAATCGGTTCAGTCCTTAGTCGTATAGGCAAGAAGAGACAGACAGACTTCGCATTATTTTGTAATATTAAGGGAGTAGGGATATTAGTAGAAATTACTATCCCGGTAAACGCCGTCAAACGTTGTTCTGCTCTACTCTTATCATTTGGGAGCATAAAAAATAGTATTTTCCTATTTCAGACCTACTCGATATGCACAGAAAATTTCATGCCTTGTAATTTCTACATATTTTTATCATTTTGTAAAATGTAAAACATTAGTACCACAGTACCTACAGTGGTGGAGTAGCTGGTTAAAAAAAATAGAAAGAAAGAAAATAGTTTATAGCTGTTAAAATATTGTATTAAAATTAACTATAATCTACATAAGTAATATCCCGAAAAGCAGGTGGTGGAGTGAGTACAAGATTTTCAAAGTGAATTTCATTTGTTATTTCATTAATGGTTTCTTCCATCAGTTCTTCATCGCTGGATAAAATTTCACTGCTTTGTTTTGAGTTTGAACTACATTCTTCTATCCTTTGGGTTAAAGCTTCAGCTAAATCTGAATCAGTTTCAGATTCTTTATTAGAACACTCTATGTAATTATTCATATTTGATTGTGATTCTAGTATATCATCGTTTACGTTCAAATTGTTACTGTTGTCTATTCTATTAGACGAATCTTGCTGATTATCGGAAATTTTATCGTCATCATCAAAATTCATACTTTTATTACTCACTCTTAACTCATTGGAATAGTGTAATTCAAGTTCAGCTCCTGGATTTTTTACATTTTCATCTATTCTACATACCGGCGATTTACAGCTATCATCATTTTTAGCATCAAGAGTATCCGTAGTATTCAGAAAAGTATTGAGTAATTCTGTTGAAAATTTTACTGATGTTGGATTCATGTTTTTATCGATTACAATTTCCTCGTTGTTATTACTTATACTACTATTCATCACGTTTTTATCATATTGCGCTCTTTCTTCATTATTGCCAGAATTACTATCAGAATTAATAACACTCGACTCTTCTGTTGTATTTTTCGTGTTTAAAATTGTTTTATCATTGCTGCCTTGAATTCTTAGCCTTTCTACTAATTCTGTATTTTCTGACGCGAATTTTTTAACTACACTTTCCAGATTAATATTGGGATTCTGCCTCTTTTCTTGTGCAATTTTAGCATTGATTCCATATACAGTACGATCATCACATCTATTGTCTGTTAGGTAATGTTGGGGCTGAAACAATACATCATATAGGTACTATGGTACTATCACAGACAGACAGACTAATAATAATATACTACGTATACGTACGTACTATTATAGATTGTCATTAACTATACCTGAGGATTTGTGTTGAATTTTTAAACAAACCTTTTTTCTTGTTCCAATTAATTGAGCCAGTTCCTTAGCCAGGTTCACGGTTTCTTCAGGCAAATTAGTTTTAGCCGCTAAGGCTAAGCCGTAATTGTCAATTTTGGATATTCCTGATTCGATTTTGTGTTGATAAATGAGTCTTTTTTCTGAGTTTTCCGTGTCTTCTTCTGCAACGGCTGTATGTCGGCTGAAAATTTAAGTTATTTTTATTTTAAACAAGGTTTAATTTCATCAATATAAGGATGGAATGGAAAGCGCATTTTGTATTTACTTAACAACGTTGAAATACAGGTCTTCCAGCCTTGTAAGATACATGAAATGTGTTGTAAAAAATGTGAAGGCTTCACTTGCTATTAGCTCTTCACATATCGCCCATGCTATGGTCGTACCTTCTTCAACTGATGTGCCCCTAGAATATTATTTGTTAATTTTTTACATTTTCTTTTACCTTATGGTTTTGCCTTGGTTTTTTTTTTAATTTTCCAATAAGGCGAAATTAATTAATGATGGTCTTACCTACATAACTCATCTATTATAACCAAGCTACATCGAGTCAGCCCTTTCAATATGTGTTGGATTTCTTTCATCTACAAAGAAAATGACGATAACTAAATAATCCTCATAAATTTTTAGGAAACAGTTTTATTACAAAAAATTAAGAATTTTTAGACCTCAATTACGTATGTGGAGGCGTTTAACTCGACGCTATCATTAAAACCTATCCTGGAAAAAATACGGTCGCAAAGTCGCAGAACAGCATTTGTGGCTGGAATGAAACAACCTAACTGAAAGGAAAAAAGTTAATTTATTAAAGCTAATAATTATTAAAGTACTATTGAAATAATGATCAAATAGTAAGCTTACCTGAGCCATAACTTGCATGATAGCTATTTGCTTGATGTAAATACTCTTTCCTCCCATATTTGGCCCCGTAATTATTGTAAAATTATATTCAGGACTTGCAAACTGAAACATTTCAACCACTATTAATATAAAATCAATAAAATGAAATATGTATACAGATATTTAATTTGAAATAAAAACTGTTACCACATCATTACGAATAGGCATAACTTGACTATTGTAGTCTAAAAGAGGATGCACAGAATTCCTAATATCCATGTAGTCGTTAAAGTCTGGACGAATGTAGGAGCCAACAGTACTTATCTTAAAAAAACACACACACACACAAATTAATTGGACGTGTACAATTTCAAATGTTATAAATTAAGAGACAATCAAATAATATTACTTGCGCTAAAGCTATCAAAATATCCAACTCTGCAACATTTTCACAAAGCTTGTAAAGACTTGGCATAAAAGGTCTCAAGTCCTTCAGTAGAGCAGAAATAACACTAAAAAAGGAAAATGAAGACATGGTATTTTATGTTCGATATGTAGGTCTTTTTGAGAAGGTACTATAATAAAACAATTTTCCATACATATTACTCATTTTCTGAATTTCATTAAGAGCTTCTTTGGCTTGGTGATCGAGTACCACTAACTCTTCTGTTGTCATTGTCACAGACGATCCATTAAAATGCACCTACCAAAACAATAACGCATATAATGGACCATAAAATAATTTATTATAGCGCATGTAGATCAATATATCGACCTGTATAAAAATTGCCGGTAAATCATTAACATTGAAGTCTCGCCGGTTTTTAGGAGCAACAGGTAAAACAATATGAAAGCCTTTCATAACATTTTGATTCAATCGAATGGGTAAATCATAAGTCTCGCTAAGTTGTTCAACGATCTTTTGGATATCTTCAATGAGTTCAGAATACGTTCTTCTAGCTACATCTAGAAGGCCATTGATTTCTGGTTTCACAGCAAAGCATCTCTGAAGACTTCCCATAGCACCTTTCTCTAGGTGGGCATCATCCAACAAAACACCCCGTATACGTTCTGCTATTTCATTGTAATGTGGGTTTTCAAAATCCTAATAACATAAGATTTTATTAAGATCTTCAAATTTATTGGGAAAGGAAAACAGAAACGGTAACGGTACCATCTTAATTTTCCTAAGACGACCACTCTCAGCTGGTTTCAGAGCATCTACCAAATTTGGGACCATATCCATTGTAGTTTTCAAGAGAAGCGTTTGATTCAGTTGCGCTTCTCCATGTTTATCCATTTGTTGGTTTGTCTCTATGCAGAGTAATAGAATTTTGTCTATTTCAGATAATTTCTTTATAGTGTCCTAGATTAAGAAAAATAGAAGCTTTTTGTAGAAGGACAGAATCAATCATTGAAATAACAAAGTTTTCTTTGAAAAAAAAAAAAACGAATTTGAGGAATAAAAACGCATTGATACTTGTAACCCAGACATAATCCCAGAATCATTTTCAATCAGTTCTTGCACTGCATCCAATCGAGCTTCTATAAATTCCTTTTTACAAGATGGTTGGAGTATCGCAGCTCTCAATGCCCTTATACCACCTACAGTGTAAGTTGGACCAAGAACACCGAGTAAACAACAAGTTGGCCCTGCTGATGGTACTAAAGGCTGAACAAGCTCTAATTGTGTTGCTGTACCTACATCTATACGAGTAAATAAACGACATTTTTATTGGGTGCGTTAAATTCAGAACTGTAGAAAAAGTTA
>CAJQZM010040944.1:59162-73867 GCA_907164665.1 Colias nastes | reverse complement strand
ATGTACACCAATAACAATGAGTGTACTCTGCCGTCTGCGATGATACCATTTTCCAATCTCTATTTTTCTTTTTTTAAAGTGAAACTTTTATTACATCGTCTCAAACTTTTTGGTCTGTGTAGCGCATGTCGCGTGACGGTCGGCTGACGAGTAGGTATATAAAGCAGTGTTCGGAACCGTACGATAATTATCGTACAAATACGATAATTTTGTGCCTTGTTTCACTTTTACCGTGGTTTCATAAAACCACACAACATTTTTCATACTATTTTACTCATATTATAAATAATATATTCATTTTTTATCGCAAATGTATGAAAGTGAGTTATGAATAACATCTAGAATAATATAATAAATAGAAAATAAAACATCTAATTTATTGCGTCATATGGTTTTTATTTTTATGTAGTTCATGCCGTGGATTCCAAATTATTCCTTCATGTCGATACAATTCTATAAATTGTAAAACCTCATTGCTTGTCCACACCGGCGCCGCCATCGCTATCGGAACATGGAAACGTAAATTTCACTCACACGCAACGATACTGTCTCCGCTGACGAGTAACGAACAAGACACCAACGTGTGAACGCTGTTTGCGGAGCGCGCCAAGATCCTTTGGTGTGTGCACAAAAAACCGACAATAATCGGATGGCCTGCCAATGTTAGCGCCAACTAGGCCAATTAAGCCAACATACCGCCAGGTAGCTCTACACGTTGGCCCAACACGTTGCGTTGGCCCAACACCTTGGCCCCATGTGTAATGCCGCCATAAGCTCATAACCCAAGACATAGTTTGTATATTTTAAGCCCGATGCATACTATCACAAAAAAATCTGTATTAATAAATAATCTGTAAATTATATTTAGACATGTAGAGCTAAGCTAACTGGAGGAGGACTGAAAAAATATTAAAAAAAAGAACATCAAATTCAATAAATTAAATTGACGAAAAAGGAACGTAAGTTTTTGACAATGTCAATTGTCATTAATGTCAATGTCAAACTGAGGATCACATTCTGAAGGTAGGTAAACAAACATAGAAAGACTCCAACAAAATTTAGAAGAAAAGCAAAGAAAAGGTGATGATAAAAAGAACATAGAGTGAGGTCGATAACTTTATATGTGTTTATTGTTTTCCCACCTAAAAATTATAATATAACCTGTATACGTATTAAAGTACTTTTACTCCCTTTCCGAGTATTCTATAGGCGATAGACTTTTAAAATGCAAATAAAATTAAATATTATTGAAAATGAAAATGTAATTGAATCGGTCGTTCGAGAAACTACTTCAGACCTGAGTCTAGCAAGCCTAACATCTGCATTAGAAGATTTCCGACAAATAACCAATGAGGTCTTTACAAAAAAAATATTGAAGAATAAGGCGATAGGTAAGCATATTCACACTCTCTGTTAAAACAGCAAGTGGGTAGTAAAATATCCATTTTAATTTCTGATTTTATGTATGAAGCATTACAAATAAAAAAATATAATTACCTATTTACTAAAATCACTGAAGGAATTTAGAGTTTTATTATCAAACTCTAAAGATCAGTAATCAGAGTAATTTAAAGGTTTTTCAATTGTCCTGACTTACTATAATTACCTATATCAAAAGTTTATTATGAGATGTTTCCCATCAACTATGTTTACATTATGTAAAGATTTTTCCTAATCAACTCCTATTTACAGATATATCTGACGATGAGAGCAGTTCTAGTGATGATGAAAAAGAATGCCCGAAGAAAAAAAGCAAAAGAGGTAGCAAGGCATAATCATTATTTGTAAATAATATTTTTAGTTCCATAGGTACTTTTGATAATTTGTTAAATTGCTACAACATTAAAAATAAAACACACTATGTATTGATTTTTGTATTTATTTTCACTAATTAACAGACTTATTGTTCATTTGACACAAAGTCAACTTATTAAGCTCCAAATTGTACTTGATTCATTCATTTATATCTTGATGAATGATTAATTAATAGGATCACTAAACATTCCAATTGAGTACAGATACATTTTGTATGGTTTTACCATATAAGAATAAATACTTACACTAAAGATATTTATTAAATCTAAGTTTTTTATGTTATGTGGAATGCTTAAATCACAGAATATTTAGTGCTAATTCTTACTGGTATAAGCAATTGGCAGTTATTCACATAATTTTATTTATTTATTAAAAAGATGAAAATAGGTAGTACACATAAATAAAACCTTGTGAGTATTACATTTTATATCATTAGTTGTCTGCAAAATGATGATTTCTCAAATATTTTTTTTATTATATGTAACTAGTAAGTAGTAACAAATGCTGTAAAATATTAACTTAAAAATTAATTTCAATATAAAATACATATTATAGGGGTAAGTTAATTTCATTACTGTTCTAAAACTACCTGTATTGTATGGTATTGCATTGATCATCACCTATTTTCCATTCAATGTTACAAAAATAGAATAAGTTACTATATATTTACAGATCCTTCAAAAAGGTACTTTAGAGTACCTTTCAACCCTTCAATTCGAGTGCATTTAACTATGTCACTGTTACAAAGCAAACACTATAGTTTGAGGTCAAGTGTGATCTCTATCTCATTACAAAATGAATGATAATTATGATGGAGGAATGTTCGGTTTATCACCTTCGTCTTGTTTATTTTTCATATCACAAGTGTGTTGGTGTGAACACCCGCTTAACTATAATAGGCTAATTATAACACTATAGAAATTAATATATTTATGTAAACGTAGTTTGAAGACTAGTCGATAGTTGCTTTATCATCGGGAGGTTCAGATTCCGAGTAGCATATATCACAACCATTGACGCCACAATCGCACATGAATGTGGGGCGAATTGAATTACGTAATTTCTGTAGGGAGAAATATATAATTAGTATGGAATTTTTAAAAACTAATAATATAAATTATTCATATAATATTAAAAAATATTAAATAATGATATTAATAAACAATAGCGACCTTATGAGACGGTCCACATATTTTACTAACAATTAAAATGAAAGCATGGGCCAAAACCTGATCCTTATTGATTCTGTAAATTACGACAAAAGGTGTTCGTAGTAAAACTACTGAGTAGTTACTAACGATATTGAATACGTACTTCTCCAATTGTTTTTCCCGGTGATCTTATTATAATAATAAGTGCATATCCAGGAATGCACAACAACGAAAGAGAAGCGATAATCCAGCCTATAGCCTGCGCCCATGCAGGATATTGGTATTGTCGGTAACTGGGCGGGGTGTAATCCACCATACTTGCAACCCAGAGTGCTAATAGCAAGGCAGGTGCAGCTATTAGCCAACAGAAGCGGAAGTATAAAGATGGCCGTTGACCTGTTTAGAAATAACATCAATTAACTTTGCGTTCATATTTTTTTATGTACATATTGGCATAGTTTTGTATATTTTGAAGAATCTTTACATATTATATCGTATAACGTATTGAATTATTATAATTAAATAGATAAAAAATTACCTGTCATTTGCTTTATGTTCCTGGATAGCCTTTCAACGCCATAAAACCATGCAATTGCTACTACTTCAAAGAAAGCGAGATATGTTATGCTTAGAGATGCCGCATAGAAATCCATCAGCTGGAATAAGTATATACCACTCTGTATTATATGCGGCAAACCAAAGACTAAAGATATACCGCATACTAGTAGTACTAACAGTTCATGATACACGAGTCGTCTTCGTATCATGTCAGGGAAACCGTCTTGAATAGAAGTAACAACTACTTCGACTATAGCAAACTGAAAGAAAACGAAGATTTTAATTTGAAACGTAAATCACACTATTATTTATAGAACTATGAGAAACAGTATAAAATTTTACCTGACTGTTTAATCCAAGACATAGAAACATGAAGAAAAATAAAACAGCCCATAACTGAGGCGCTGGCATCTTTGCAATAGCTTGTGGATATACCACGAATAGAAGTCCAGGACCTAAAACAAATTACATAGTTTATTAAGTTATTACGATGTCTCTTCATTTTTATTTTAATTAAAATACTCTGCATTGTAGTTATTATTACTCATATAAAATAATAAAAGCTGTAATTTAGGTTTGTTTGTGTGGTGCGGATACTTACTGTCAGCGATAACATCTTTAACGCTTGTATTTTGTTCAGTCGCAATATTTCCTATGGTAGCAAATGTGAATATCCCAACAATAAGACTTGTTACTGCATTGACTAGCGATACGGCCAGCGTATCGTGTAGAAAGTTGTTGTCAAAGCGATTGTACGAAGCAAACATGATCATAGATCCGAACGCAATTCCTATGGAATTGAAGATTTGTGACGCTGCATTTACCCATGGCCTTGATTGTTTCAATAATTCCCAATTTGGCTTAAAAAAGAATCTTAGCCCTTGGTCGGCGCCTTCGAGAGTTAGAGAACGGCCAAGAAATACTATTATTAGTAGGAAAGGCAACGTCGTCGTTATGTATCGAACTTTTGCTGAAGATTTTATGCTTTTCCACAGGGCAAAGTAGACAAGTAACCAAGCACAAACCAAGCAAGCCGCTAGTTCCCATCGCATGCTCCCGGGAAATTCTATTCCGTCGCTCATATTTAGTACTTTTTTTCTGAAAACACATATAGTATTAGCAAATATTATTGTATGAATTGTTGAATGCAACATAGTGGAATGAATGGTCGTTACTGTTTTTCCTTGCATAGATTTAAAAAAGTATTTAAACAGACTATTAATATAATTTCTAACGGTTTCTATTAAAGGTTTTTCTAAATATTTAAATGTTTCTCCAGATGTATTGTTCTTCGCTTTATTGAGTTAATCACGTAGCGTTTAAAAGATTAGATAAAGATAAAAAAAATATTTCTAGTAATTTAGTTAGGTATATAGGTTTATAGGTGTGGTAAGAAAAGGTGTGGATCGTACTTGATAAGGAATTTAATGAATTACTTCATACACTCTCAGCTTATTACAAAATCCATAACTAGATAGAAAGTTGATCGAAGGAAGTACTAAGCATAGGTTTATATCATTTAACTTGCGTAGTACAGATGTAGATAATAATTAAAAGCAAACCTTACTCGAAGAATTGTTCGGTGGGTGTCTGTGAACCATTCGGTTTAGTTATGTTGTGATTTGGAATCCAGCAGTAAGGTGTGTTCCATCGGTTCGAACATGTCGCCCAGGGAACTTCAGATTTAAACGATGTAAAGAAATAATATATTGCCCATGCTATTATAACTGCATAATACGTGGACATTAAAAACGAGATTACTACACTTGCGAGGCCAGCACCTAAAATTACAACATAACATTTTAAGTGATGGTGGTATGCGGTGTCACTAAATCAATATTTTCTACATATCATAACTACGTAGACGAAGCATGGAATATATAGTGGATAATATAATACTATTATCTGATATACATTTGAAATTATATTATTGTAGATAGGAAGTAGAACAATGCCACCATGTCGAGTCGTGCATTGTAATAGATATTATTCGCCCTTGGATTTTTTTATTTATTCATGGTGGCTATATTGATATTTATAGTTCGTATAACCAAAAAAAAATACCTTTAAACAATGGGCATATTTGTGAGAGGGCGCCGATAGGTCCGTGTGCTGTATACTGGCCTATAGCTAATTCCATAAACAACATGGGCACACCACACACCAGGAGTATTATGAAGTATGGAATGAGGAAAGCACCTGAAAATAAAGCATTTTATTACTTATAAGTATTTTTATGATTGTTTTGTGAGTATATAGATTATAGATATTTATCTTACTAGTAAGCCGTTATGGATCAAATCACATATCAAAATATTATTTAAATTTTATCAATCTACAATGATTACCTATTTAAAAAAAAATGTTGTGTGGTTTTATGAAACCACGGTAAAAGTGAAACTTTTTTTCACACTATAGACATTTAACAAAAAATTATCGTATTTGTACGATAATTATCGTACGGTTCCGAACACTGCTTTATACCTACTCGTCAGCCGACCGTCACGCGACATGCGCTACACAGACCAAAAAGTTTGAGACGATGTACAGGTAATAAAAGTTTCACTTTAAATATTGAGCTATACAGGGTGTCCCACTGTTGGTATACTAAGCTCAAAGGAGGTTATAGTTTTGCCTACGCTGAGTACGTAAAAAATACTTAAAAAATTCCAGACGCATTTTTTTTCAAATAGATGAATTCTTAAAACTCTATGTGTACAGTGTACACCCCAAAGAAGCAGCCCGCCCATTTTTGCTACTAGCACGTGAGCTATTGTTTAAGATTATGTTTTCATAGACAAAAAGCTCACATTAGAGAAGCGGTATATGACGGCTGCGCGAAGCTAGAGAAGAAAATATGGATTTTCAGGGAAAAATTTAATTTAAATGTAATTTTGTTGTTTATGTATTTTTTACGTGATCAGTGTATGCAAAACTACACGTCCCTTCGCGCTTAGTATACCAATAGTGGGACACCCTGTATATTTATATCCATAATTACTATAATACAGTCTTTTTATAGTACAATATAAAAAACGGATAATAGTTGAAACTACTTTATAATAATTCTACTAAATAAACGCGATAAGCACGTATACAAAAGTCTAATTGCGTAATTCTTACTTGAATTGACCCGTAGAAATAGCCTAATTAACCCGATCGTTATCATAAATTGTCGTTATTATGTCATTCTGACGAGCGTTTGGCATAGTGAGTTACCAGATGGTTACGAGTTACCATTTACTTAGGTTGCTTCGGCTAACGGTTAATTTCCAAAATATAACCATTTTTCATATTGATAATATGTATAATATTAATTTTATTTTAATGTGAATATTTATATTCCAAACATTCATTTCATAATGTCTAATAATGTTAACTTTTAAAACATCCAAAGGAAGCAATAGAAATCATAGAGCGTGGTAGGTATATAATGAGTATTGTGTATTTTTTATCTAGCTGTAAGTATCTACTCTAACGGTAACTGCTTATATTTGACTGCAATATTGGTTTTATATCGGTTCCAGCCAGGGCCGTCTTAGACTATGCCGGGGCCCTTGGGCACACAAGAATTGGGGGGCCCTAAAAAACATAAAGAAATCAAACTAGGTACATACAAATTTTTTCCCACAATTATATATGTTTTTGCCCTAAATTGAAACTTAAAGAAGTAATAAGAAATGAGAAAATTTCTATGTAAAATTTTTGCTCCATTTTTAGGGTTCCGTACCTCAAAAGGAAAAAACGGAACCCTTATAGGATCACTTTGTTGTCCGTCTGTCCGTCCGTCCGTCCGTCCGTCCGTCTGTCAAGACCCTTTTTCTCAGGAACGCGTGGAGGTATGAAGCTGAAATTTATATCAATTACTCAGGTCTACTGTCCCTTGAAGCTGTGAAAAAATCAAACTTCTAAGCCAACGCAATCAAAAGATACAGCCGTTTATGCCGCAAATTTTCGACACTTGCAAGGGAATCAAAACCTACAGGGTGCTTCCCGTGAACTCAGAATCTTGAAATTTGGTACGAAGCAACGTCTTATAGTATAGATAAAGGAAAAATTACGAAAACCATAAATTTTTAGTTACATCACATAATATATATTTTTTTAATAATTTTAAACTTACTACCCATTTCCTCATAAACGCGTAGAGGTATTAAATTGAAATTCATACCAAATACTCAGGTCTATAATACCTTTAAGCTGTAATAAAATCAAACTTCTATGTCAACGCAATCAAAAGAAACAGCAATTTAAGCTGCATATTTTGAAACTCGCAAGTACTCGCAAGGGAATCAAAACCTAAAGGGTACTTCCAGTCGACCTAGAATCTTGAAATTTGGCATGAAGCAACGTTTTATAGCACACATAAAGGAAAAATTCCGAAAACCTTAAATTTTTAGTTACATTACAAAATATATATTTATTTTTTAATAAATATAAACTTATTACTTTTTTCCTCGTGAACGCGTGACTCGATTGTCGTAATGAACGAACTTTGTAAACCTTGCAGGTTTTTACGGAACCCTCGGTGCGCGAGTCCGACTCGCACTTGGCCGGTTTTTTTTTTTATACATTTTACAAAAAAGTTACTTCTGACCAATCTTGTATTATATGGTCTTTTGAGGAAACTTTTTTAAGCTATTGCATAGCTTCTATCGCCGGCCTTGAGCGCGGGGACCGAATCGAGAAATTCCGTAACGATAAAACCTCACGCTCCCCACTCCGACGAGCTCGGAGGTGTGGCTTGAAGGCATGCTATGCAATAGCTTTACCGCGGCAGTCCCCGAGTGCCACACGTCTTTTTTTCCTTATTTTTTTTATATAATTCATTTGAAACGCTGCTGCTGTAATGGCGCTCCAAAGTTGACTTAAATTAAATTTAATTAAGAAATATTTTAAGAATTACTTTTTCAAATTACCTTTCTCTTTTTCAAATTTATCTTTTTAATTAGCATCTGGATTTTTTCTTTCGTAGCCGTTTCATATTGATCAAAATTATTGCGTGCGTTATTGACATAATTTATTCAAGGCCTAGGCAAATGGCAAAAGTCAAAA
Organism: Colias nastes; assembly: GCA_907164665.1. Lineage (NCBI taxonomy): Eukaryota > Metazoa > Arthropoda > Insecta > Lepidoptera > Pieridae > Colias > Colias nastes. Next base: position 65,288 of record CAJQZM010040944.1, on the reverse strand, counting down.
CGCTTGTCATCTATTCGTATAGAAATGGTCCGGTGTGAACAGAGTTCACTAAATTCTACGACCTTTAAAACTACAAAATTTCATATCCAGCAGAAAATTAGTAAAATTGTTCAAAGGATTACTAAAAATAAAATACAAAATTAACTGTCATTCCGGTACGTGAATTAAAAAACATATTCCAGGTTATAAATAAAAAAAAAAAAATAGGTGATTTCGCGATTTATACTGAAACGATAAGTTTTATCATAAAATCATTTAGGTGTGAAGTGATTTAAGAAACGTGTGCATATTATAAGGATGGGATGAGTTTATAAATCGTTATATCTTAGAAAATGGTAGGAAGCTACATCTCAGGAAAATAATGTATTGATTCTTTTGTATAGATAATTTTATGATCTACAATTTGGGTAAAAGTGGTTATATGATAAAACTTACCGTTTCGGTAAAAATCACGAAATCCCATATATTATCTATTGACTTTTAGGAAAAAAATTTTTCCTAGTAACAGAAGGTTGGGAAATTTTAATATATTTTTGAAGTGAAACTTCTTTAGGCGCGTTGAGAGTAAAATTTCAAGGTCGCATCATAACAATACCGTAACGTCATGGAGTAATTCTACGATTTTGGTATCTTATAATCTTGCCAAAGAAGTGGGCTATTTAGCACCGAAATAATTTTTCAAATCGCACCAGTAGTTCCCGAGATTAGCGGGTTCAAACAAAAAAACAAACTCTTCAGCTTTATAATATTAAGTATAGATTGTGTTATTAATAATTTTACCAAATTTCGGCTGGATGGGAATTTTGGTCGTGGTCGTCGTCGTCCTTGGTAGTGTGACCGAAACATTAGCAAAACGTCATAAGCTTATATCAATTAGTATCAATAGCGGATTCCATTCTCTAGCGTTTCTGCCACTTGTCTAGAGGCCCAGAGATTAAAGTTTTGTCACAACGCCCTTGTATGCTATTCTGTAAACTTAGACTTGTTATTAATTTTCATAATTCCCAAAATAATTCAAGTAAAAATATGTTATATTACGTTAATAAGTTAATAAATAATTCGAGTAAATGTCTGTTAAGTTAATTATAATGGTGTTCGAATCACTCGAATTATTCCTATACATACAGTGCGACATAAAAGAGATGAAATTAATTAATTTGGAACTAATTTTTTTTTCATTATCTGGCAACCCTGAATTTTCAATGCAGCTGTCAAGTTGAATAAAAATTTGTTGTAAAAATAGGGATTTCTGAAAGCACAGTACGCAGGATAGTGGAGCAAGGGAGTAAAAATGAAGGAGAATATCTACAAAAAATAAATAAAAATATGTAGTTTTCAAATCACCTTGTTTTTTTTTTACCTGACGGACCCAGAAAGAGGGTAAAGTGTTTGAGCTGTATGTATGTATGTTTGTTTGTTCGTATGTTTGATTCTATGTGCGCCTCTGCAGTCTAAATGGCTTGACCGATTTTTATAAACTAATTCCAAATACATTTAAGTAAAATTTGACCTAGGTAGGTCATTTAAAATACTAATGTATTTTTGTCTTAAATTTACACGATGATGAATGAAACAACTTTAAATCGCGGTATTTATTACTTTTTATATTTTTGATTTTTATTCTATAGTATCAAGGTCGCTTGCGTCGCAGTATCAGTGTTGCTATATGAGCGACGGTGGCGCCCTCATTTTTTGTCATCTCTTTTGTGTCGCACTGTAGATGTTTTGATTCGAATAAATCTGAAAATGATCTGACGTTCTGGCAACGAGAAAAGTGTAGTTATTGCTTTTTAATAAAATATTTTGAGATTTATGTGAGAAAAATTGTCAGTTCTACATCTCCTCCAGGGGGGCCCCCAGACGATGGGGGGCCCTGGGCACTGGCCCCCTGTGCCCCTATGGTAAAGACGGTAATGGTTCCAGCATTGCTACTGGAAATCGACCTACCGATGTTGTTCTTTCTTGTGATCCCATAAGAAATATTTTATAGTATATTTCCACTTAATTCCATGAAGAAGCTAAATTATATAGGTACATAGGTATATATATTTATTTATTATTAATTAAAAAGTGTAATGTGCGGTAGTGACCTACCTGTAGGAAATTAGGTATATAATCTTACGTTTTGATTACCCTAGGGAATAGAATAGAATTTCGTCAACGTTGCTGCTGCAGAAAAATATTGCATAAACACTAGCTTCTATTCAAGATAAGGTCGGTAACGTGATTCATAATATAAGTTTCTAGCTGCAATGACTCTACAGTCTGTATTATTCTCGCATCTATATCTGTATGTAAATATAGATATACTTCTTGTTTACGTACCTAATGTTGAGCATAGTGTTCTTAGCTACCTACTGGGTATCTACAAATGCAGCAATATTATATGACATTTAAATAAATCACAGCAATATATCATTCGATATCTTGAGAGGACGTGTATGCGTCGTGGCGTATCAATTTACAAAATACATTGTTCGTAATTCACACTCGGCTTTAATGTTGTTTCTATACATATGTACATTGGAACCCTGCGACAACTAGTGCCATTTAGCACCAGATGACACAAACAAATTGGACACGATTGTAAATGAATGTTTTCAAAACAAATGCAAAATATTATATACCTATTAGTTACGACTAAAGCAGCTCTTCTCAAATAAACATACAAAGCTGAACATCTTTTTTATAATAAATGACTATGAAGATAATTTACTAGACAGTAGACTTAAGAAAACATATAAAGTAATTTTATAGGCTCTACATTGTTGCGAACTGATATTCATATTTAAAAACGAAACATTATATAAATAGAGATAAAATCATATAAATAATTAATTAATTAATGGATGCAATTACGATGTAACGTATTTTGAATAGTTTATTTTTTCAAAAGTGAGAAATTAATAAATAACATACGCAGTCACGAATCGCAAGCACGACACCCATTGTCCATTTCGAAATAAAGTACCTAGATAAATATTTATGCAAGATGGTGAGTGAATTATTTCGTGCATAAAATATTTTACAGGGTCAATTTAATAAACATAATATTCGGTATATGTACGTACCGTACGTAATTGGAGTGCTATGGTATGTAGTGACGTATCAGAGTATTTATGATTTTGTCACGATGGATGTAGAGATATTATATAATATGTAAAGATGTATATGGGAGTGTTTTGTTTTAATTCTGCTGTGTAATAATAATAATAAGAGTCAGTATGTTTGAATGACAAATAGTGGTAATTTGAGACTCATGTATTCGTTTTAAATAGTGCATAAGTTTGATTATTTTATAATTTATTTTGAAATGTTGTGACATAAAGTGTTTAACATTAAAACAACATACCTCCCCCACTTTTATAACAAAGATATGGGAAGCGCCACACATTGCCCAGCCCTACGGAGTAACCCACACATGCTAAAACAAATTGTATTTTGTTCGCCCAAAACGGTCTCCTTGGCTTCAAGTGGACGGTTTCCGCATCCTCCTCTTCTTCCCCGCAATCACTTTCGTGTGACGCAGTATCTTCATCAGGGGGCCTAAAACAAAGTGAAATTTCAATAATTTAATAGTACCTATACTTTCAGAATATGATGTAAGTGTATGTGTGATTTTAATACAAGAATCGAACTATAGCCACAGATACCAATATGGTTTTAAGGAGAAAATACTAGAGGGAAAATTCAAAAAAGCCCATTTCCGAGTTCCTGTCTAGTACTACTGAGGTTTTTTGCAAGAAATTAATCTAAAAGTAATCAATACATAAATTTTTTTGGATTCCCCGATTAAAGGGGTTTGGGTACTTTTGTATGGGCTAGTGGCGTCGTGATGACATTTCTCGGCCAGTGATGAAACTTGGATATTTTAAAAGAGCAATAAATTGCGTATATAAGCGTTCATATACAACATTTTGATTAGAATTCTTAAATAAATAAAGGAGAAACCTAAAAAAACTCAGAAAAATCTTATAATAAATCATCTAGATTCTAGGTAAATGAATAGGTACCTAATACAAAACCAAATATCTCTGTTCCTAATACGTTTCAAGTTTTGTGTCCATAAAAACTTTTGCTTACAATATATTGCTCTTTTAAAATATCCAAGTTTCATAACTGGCCGCGAAAGTTCATCACGACGCCAACTTTACCCAATAGTCTAAGATCCCACTGCAGGATTAGGTACTTCGTTCATAGTTTTTTTGATGAAACCAAAATTTTATGTATATTTATAATTAGGAGAATATATATCGACTAGATTTCCAGTCAAAATTTGGCCGCAAGCATGTTTAATTAAATTTTTTCACTTCGATTTTTTGGAAAAAAATCCGTTCACTTGTTATTTATACGTATAGTCTACATCACGTTTCAAAATTTTTCAAAATTTTGGTTTCATCAAAAAAACTATGAACGAAGTAATCCTGTGGTGGGATCTAGTACTACAAACCCCTTTATAAATTGAAATTGCTACTATAACCAAGTATATGGATGTCTATATGTAATAAAAACATAAAAAAAAGAAAAAATAATTTAATACTGAATCTAAACCATAATTTCGCGGATTACCTAACTTCATAGGGTAAGCATCAAACCGTCTTAGATTAATACAAGGTAATAAGGCTTAATGGCTTTAATTATGTACTTACTTAGTGAGATGAATGACGTCACATCAAGTGAAGCCTATTAAATAACTTTATAAAATAATGGACATCCATTTCATAATGTCTGGATAACCTATCTAACCCATCTAGATTTCTATATAATATAACTGCCGAAAATAATATCTTTGCAAGTATATAGGATATAGGTATACATATGTATAATATGCATTACAATCTGCGCTGCGTTTTTTCATACGCGGACGTACCCGAAGCACCCCGGGGGCCAATAAGTAGGTAAGTATTTCTATAGGTTATAGTCACGTTATAGTAGTATTTCTATGTGTTATTCTGATACATAATTTCATCACTGCGGCTTTTCTACATGTTCAACATTTATTAAGCAAAATTATTATCGACTTTTTTCACAAATAGCTAAAGGAAGTGACAAGAACATTACGACACGCCCGAAATTATATAGTGTAAGTATAGTAATAAGAATAAAAAAATATACCTACCGAATAGAGAACCTCCTCCTTTTTTTGAAGTCGGAGTTAATTAGATGCACATCGTTCCATATCAAGTTTTATATTAATGTATTATTTGTGTAAATATGACTATTGCTAGACGCACTATTTCAGTTGAATTTATTTTATTATATTTTATAGCGTCAACAGATTAGGTACCAGGTAAGGGTACCTAAACCGGGTAGGTACAGCAAACAGGATATCTAGATATACATGGTGTAAATATTGGAATAAGTGTATAAATTATATCTAGTAAATAAATCCTACTTATTCTACTAATATTAATAAATGCGAAAGTTTGTGAGGATGGATATAGATCCATACACATAGGTGTATGTGTATGTAGACGATGTATGTTTGTTACTCTTTCACACTGAACCGATTACAATAAAATTTAGCACACATATAAAGGGTAACTTGGATTAACACATTGGATAGGTTTTATCCCGGAAATCCCACGGGAACGGGAACCATGCGGGTATTTCTTTGAAAACGCGGGCGAAGCTGCGGGCGGAAAGCTAGTAGGTAATAAGACAAAGAATTTGGAAAATAAAAACTGGAATGATTTTCATCAAATTTTATTACATGAACTCTATATTAGACCGGACTCTCAGTGGAGTTTCGTTTGCAAAAATAGCGGACCTAAATCTGACTTCTGATATATATTGTATAGATCCCAGACATCCTATAGACAGATGTTGCCAACCAGTTTTGTGGTCCCCCTCTCCCCACCCCGGTAATTAAATATGGCATACAAAGAAAAAAATAAAAATTTCCAAAACATGCCGTGTGGGGTATCAAATGAAAGAGCTTATTGAGTAGATAACGAATATATAGCATACTATAACATTTCTTACACTTTCTCTAAGATTTTTTAGAAAATTTACGAAAATGCTCCATTTTTGAGTTAACTTTAAACCACTATAGATTGAAAACTCATGAATATATTTTTTAAATTATTATTTTAAATAATTAACAATAGTCCATTGTTTACGATT
>CAJQZM010040944.1:18732-44994 GCA_907164665.1 Colias nastes | reverse complement strand
TGGTAGGTAAAGATTAAAATGGCGGCCATTTTGAGGGGGGTGAGGTATGGGCCTGTAGAGGGGTTGAATTGTCGATAAAAATACCTGGAGAATAGCCCCTTGAAATATCGGTATGTCATGTCCGGACACACTGTATTAATAAAAACCGTCAGACTTACGTTAACGTGAACCAGTCCACAGTCACCGAAATGAACTGTGAAATCAATAGGGCTTTCTTGGCTTTCCGTTGTGTGTACTACAAGACGACACCGTTCGTCTTTACTATATCCTTTCACATAAAGCACTCCATTGAAGTCTTTAATTTTAAGGCTGACTCTCACACCATCGGCTAAGCAATGGACCTATAAAGTGAAATAAAATTAAATATTTATAACGAGCTTTAATAAGAGAAATTATTTTATATATTACTATTGTATATATTGTTCTTGTGATAATAAAAAACAATTACCTGCATATCCGGTAATGGGAAGTCTGTTCGATAAGTTATGTTCGGTGTAGTCGTGGCATTACATTGGACTTTAGGATTGCCGATATATCCGGTTATACATGTGCAGCGTGAACGATGTCCGACTGCTTCACAAGTAGCGTATAAGCCACAAGGTTCGGCTTCGCAAGCATTCACGCATTTACCATTGATACATCTAGAGTCGTCGTTACAATGATCGTCTGACCGGCATCCGATCGGCACACATTGGTCACCTCTGGCCGTAAAGCCACGTTCCGAGTCGCACACGCATCTACCTCGTGCGTCTACTATTTTGCCCTCCAAGTTGGTACAGGGCTCGCATTCGCCGTATTCATTTACACCTTGACCATCGACGCATTTTGTGACAGGAGCTGGAAAAAAATCTTTATAAATTTCTGCGTACTAATTTTAATAAAAAAGGTATAAAATAGCATCGAATGTTTTTATGTGTGAAATTATTTTTGAAAATTACTTACGTTTGAATGGTGTGCATTCCAATAGAGCATTTCCTTTGTAACCTTGTTCACATTCACAAATCATAGTTCTTACTGGATTTGTATCTGCTACTTCGCATTTCGCGTTTATACCACACGGTTGTATTTCTAAACAAGGATTGACACACTTTCCGTCCAAACAAGCGGTTCCAGGAGGACACTCCACGTCAGAGGAGCATCGTTCTTCAGTTTTGTTGCAGCCACCTGCAGTGCTCTGGTAGCCTGGCGGACATACACAGTAGACTTCGTGCAAGTGCACGCGACATTCCGCAGGTTCTTTGCATGATGTAATAGTGCAAGGTTCGACGCACTTGTTGTTAATACAAGATTTCTCAGGTGGACACTCACTGTTTGCGCGGCAACTGATCGGTGAGCAAGCTATATTGGGATTGCCAGATGTTCCGAATTGGCAGCGACAAAGTGCACGATGTTCTTCTCCATAACATTCTGCTGATTCTCCACATAGATTCGGTTCCGCTGCACAAGCTGGCACGCAACGGTTGTTTATACAAGTCTCATCATCGGCGCATTGACTGTCCGCACGACAAGTTACGGAGAAACAGCCCGTATGTGGATCGCCAAGGAAGCCAGGTCGGCAAGCGCAAACAGGTTTATGATCTCTTATTTGACAATCTGTGTTGGGGCCGCATTCACAAGGGTTCTTGCAGACGGATGTTATGCAAGCATGGTTTGAGGTACAATCGTTATCAGCTTCACAAGCGACATCGGATATCGTAGTGGCGGGTCGGCACACGCCGCCACCGCCGCTAATGTATCCCGGTGGACAAGAGCAGAGCATAGTGCGTACGGGTAGAGTCGCTAATACTTCACAATGAGCTGGTGTAGCACATGGACGCAATTCGGTACATGGATTTACGCATCTAGCGGACAAACACGCTAGTTTAGATGGACAATCTGCGTCGACGATGCATTCTTCCGTTATTTCAGGTCTACATTCCACGTACGGGCTACCACTAAAACCATGTTCGCATTTACAGACTGGTAAGTGATTGCGCACTAAACAAACAGCATTTCGACCACAGTTATTGTCAGACAAACATGGGTTCACACATTTGTGTCCTCTGCAGAGTTTGTCACGTGGACAATCGCCATTCGAGCGACATTCAATGGGGATACAGTTTGAATACGCATCTCCTTCAAATCCAACGCGACATCTACAGAGTGGATGGTTTCTTTCTACATAGCACTCAGCATTAAATCCACATGTGTTGTTCAATAAGCAAGGACTGACACAATTGCCGTTAACGCAGGCTTCATCTGATGGACATTCTGAGTTTGTGCGGCATCCTACAACACGACAGGCGCTGTAAGGATTACCGTCATAACCTTCTCTACAAGAGCATACGGGTCTATGGTTTCGTATGAAGCATTCAGCATTATCGCCGCAATTACATGGGTTTCTGCAGATTCGGTTAACGCAAGATTCTTGGTCGCTACATTCACTATCTGAAGCACAGCTCAAAGGTGGTAATTGAACTGCGTCGCACGTTCCACTTTCATTAGGAACATATCCTTCAGGGCATTTACAAATTAGTGTGCGGAATGGAATACTATCAGATACTGAGCAGCGAGAGTTTCCTTTGCATGGTTTCAGTTCGTAGCAAGCGTCACGACATTCGTCCTTAAGACAGGCGTGGCCACTGGGACAATCCGCATCCACACGACATTCAGGTTGACCAACAACTTGTACTCTTTCACATTGCACAAGAGGATCTCCCAAAGGTAAGGTCGCAGGACACTTGCATGAAGCGGCATGATTTTTAGCAAAACATTCAGCGTTTGATGCGCAAGGGTTTCGTCCGGCGAGAGAGCAGGCATTTTGACAAACACCGTTTATACAAATACTGTCATCACTACAATCCGAGTTTGCTTCGCATTCTGAAGCTTGGCATTTTGAGAACGGATTTCCTTTTGTTCCGGCAGGACATCTACAGTTGGATCTATGGGAGCTTCCGTAACACTCAGCACTTATAGCGCATGGAGTTTCGACTAAGCATGGACTGATGCAGGCTCCGTTGTAACACATATCGCTATCGTTACACTCTCCATCTGAAGAACAGCCCACTAAAAGAAAAAAAAAATGTTAAAAACGCCACGAATAAATCCAATATGCCGAATTTCAGGGTGAAGTGGGAACAAACTAAATAAGTGTTTATATTACTAACCTTTAAAGCAATCGGTGTACGGATTACCGGAGAAACCGCGTTGACAGTAGCAAACTGGATGGTGTCGTACTACATTGCATTCAGCGTTCGTTCCACAGTTACATGGGTTCGCACAAGCTCCGTTGATGCAAGCTTGTGATAGCGGACAGTCCGAGTTTGCTTTGCAGCCGACTGGTATTATTGAATCTTGTGATGCTATAAAAATTAATTAACAAACGTTGTAATATTTTAAGTTGAAATAAATTTGAATCAAGCTGTTAGGTTTAAATAATTGCATACCTAACAATATTGTTTGAATTGTTTCGGTTTAAATATACTTAAAAAAATAAAATTTTAAGGTATTTTTTTATTATTTTTAAAGTATTCGAAAAGATTTCAGCTCATTATAGGCGATGATTGTAGTTTACTCGAATAACATCAATAATTTTAAAATCAATTGTATTTGATTCATTTTTTACAAAAGAGGTGATTCACATATAAAATTGCAGTCTTCAGTATAAAAATAAGCCATACACTATCAACTTACGTGGCAAGCAGCGTACTCTCGCGTCCCCAGTGTACCCCTTAGGGCAGGAGCACTTAGGCCTCGCGTCCACCACACGGCACAGCGCGGCCGGCCCGCACGCACCGGCGCACGGGTTCACGCACGTGCGCTCTACGCAAGCGCGGTCTGCACCGCACTCCTCGTCGCTGTAGCACTCGTAGATCGTTGGTTGTCGCGGTTCTGTGGTAACGTAGCGAGTAATGTATTGTTTTGTTTAGAATATTTTGTCAACACTAGTATTATGAAAATTTAATGATGTGTTTGTTTGAAATGAATAGGTTTCAAAATTACAGGACAGATTTGAAAATATATTTAGCCAACAGATTGCTGAGTTGAGAGCTGCATTATTCCCGGTATACTTTATTTCCTTTTTTTCATCCCGGGCCAACCCGAGTGCAGAGAGTAATTTATCGTAGTAACTTTCAAAGATATTCATGATTACAGTTAGAAAGTTATATTTATGACTCTTACCTGTATTACATTCAATTCTTGGATTTCCAGTGTATCCGGCTGGGCACGTGCATCTCGCTACGTGGTCTAATGATTCACATAGAGCGTTCTGTCCGCAAGGTGTAGATCTGCAGGCATCGACGCAACTTCCCCGTCGGCAAATTTGGCTGTTGGCACATTCCGAGTCAGACGCGCATTCCGCTTGCGGCGGCGCGCGACAACCAGAATCTGGTGCCGCACGACCACCGTCTGAACAAACGCACGCTATCGCTTTCAATGGCAGTATATCTATAGTTCTACACAGCAGACCAGCTTCACACGGGTTGTCCTGGCAGAGATCAGTGCAATGCGAATTCACGCAAGCGAACGGTGACGCGCAGTCAGCATCCACTGAACACTCTTCTACATTTTCTATTGTAACGCATCCGCGGAGGTATGGATCGCCAGACCGATCGGGTGGGCAGCTGCACACTGCTCTGTGGCCAATTGGTGTACAAATAGCCCCAGAAGCACATGCGTTCTCAGAGCAGACAGGTTGACAGACACGATTGAGTCGGTTGCAGGCTTTAGTATCGTCGCAATCCTCGTTGTATTGACAAGCGGCTGCGATGCAGGCACGTCGGGGGTCACCCTGAGTTCCCGCTGGACAGCGACATGTCGCTACGTGAGCGATGACGTCACACACAGCGTTGCGGCCACAGGTCGTTCCAAGTACACAAGGATCTTGACAGTATCCATTGACGCAGGACTTATCGAATGGACAATTATCATCTGCAGTACATTCAGCTGTAAAGAAGAAAAAAAATATAACATATTGTAAAATAACTAATAAACCATTCAGTTTCAAATTATTAGCAAATGTTTAATCCTGACAGGTATTGTATAAGTAATGTGTATATTTCATGAAAAATTACAAGAAAAAAAATCCACTGCATTTCGTGATAAAAAGTTAATTTCTAACTGTTATAAGGGATAATTCAAAATATACTCGACACTTCATCACGAAAATCTCTATAATTTTTATTAAACCGGTAATCATAATGTTAATTTATAGCATTCAGTAAAAAATAGATAATCTCAGAAAAAAATCAATTATACTCAAAAAACTCACGTGTATAACACGATCTGGCAGGATCGCCAGCGGTACCAGGTGGGCAGCGGCACCGCGCACGGTGCGCGGACGCTTCACACAACGCACCGCTACCGCACGCGTTTGCGCACGCAGACACGCAGCGGCGGGACACGCACGCCTCCGCCGCACCGCACTCCACGTCCGACAGGCAGATGCTGCCAACGGCGGCTGTACGAAATGTTAGTTATTTTAATACTGCTTAATAATAATAAAAAATAAACAAGTTAAACAAATGGAAAAAGCGAAGTATATAGTTTGATATAGGAAGAATGAAATAAACAGGCTTCTAGTTTTTTTTTAAGTACATTTATTTTAAAGGCAACAAAAAGGTTTCAAAAGGATGATATTTTCTAAATATAATTTAAAGAGGATGGTAACATTTTCATTACGTCAGATAGTTTTTAACATAATCATAAGGTACCTACGCGTCACGCACACTTACTATAGAATTTCCATGTTATCAATTTATTATTCAATTTTTTAACTACAATGTATAAAGCAAAAAAAATTGGTTGTCTGTAAAGTCGGTTTACTGACGATAGTTGAACGTGACAACGTCCGATTGTGCTTCTTTGTCACTCGTTCCGCGCTCTCGCTTGCACTTCAAGCCTTACATGGAACGCCTCAGAGCGAGGTAACGCCGCATGAGTCATGTTTTTTCGTGCGTGCAACCGGCTCTATCGAATTATAAGACGTTGTCACGTCAAAAAATAACTTACTCGGTGTGCAAGCAATATTAGGATCTCCCTGTAGCGGGGGTACACACGAACACGAGGCTCTATGCGACACCGCACGGCACTCCGCGCCCGCGCCGCACAGCTGCGCTTCACACGCTGGTGTACATTGACCTTGTAGACAACGCTCTTCGTCATTGCAGTGCGTGTCTTCGCTGCATTCGCCCCCTTGTGAATAATTGGATGTGTGAGTTTGTTGATCGTAATGTATTTATACAGCTACCCGCAAAAGTTTGAACAAATAGGTTGAATTTTACTTTGATCGAGGTTCTTTCTATATCCATGCTAATGCATTGATATATTATATAAGAAAGTTATTGTGTCAACCCCAAAATACTCACCGTGAAGGTAATATAGTTACAGTTTGTACAAAAATTGTCTTATTGCTATTTTTTATTTAAAACGAGCTGTTAATGTGAAACCTTCAACATTCTGTGTGGTTTGAACAATCAAACGTTATCAAATTTTTTTATAAGTTTACATAAAATATGTGGTATTATTACAGATTACACGTTTGTAAAAAAACAAAACACGTCACTTGATAATTTGGATAATTGTTGCAGTGTATTATACAATTTTTTACACGGTGAAACACAATCGGTGACAATATTTACATGCCAGTTTCGTAGGACCGTTTGATTACCAATACTCACAATTATGTCGATTTCTATTCCTTCCATTAAATTGAAGGTCAAATGTCAATACTGCAAAAAATAGGTTAACAAAATTTGATGAACTTTTTTTATATCATTTTATACTTACTTGGGTTGCATTGCAAGGAAGCATCGCCGGTCAAGGGCTTGGGACACTCGCACACTAAGGTTCGGAACGGCAGAGTGTTCGCAACTCTACACGTAGCGCGAGTACCGCAAGATGTCGAGTCGCATGGGTTCTTACAATTTCCTTGCAAACATGCCAAGTTGGGACCACATTCAGCATCGCTTGAGCATTCTACTTCTTCGAGGACTACAACAAAATGGAAGTATGTAGTTTTGCAATGCTTACAAAAATTGAAACTTTGTAACATTTAATTTTTTCATTTTTGTTTGTGTATATTAGAGTAGCTATCACTGATTAGGTATAAACAAATTAGGTATATTATTTTGATTTACTGTAGGAACTTACCAGGTTGACATTGTATTTTGGGGTTTCCGATTTGCCCACGCGGACACTCGCATGTCGCCTTGTGTCGAATCACTGAACACTGAGCTCCCGGCGCACAGCTGCCGGGGCACGGATCTTGGCAAGTATTGCCACGACAGGCCAACCACGATGGGCAATCGTCGTCAATAGTACATTCTTCTTTACGGCACTCGACCCATGGATCTCCTCGCGAACCAGAGTTACACTCGCAGTTCGCAACGTGCCCGCGGGCTACGCATTGAGCGTCAGTACCGCAACGGATGCGGGAACACACTTTTACGCATGAACCGCTGTCGCAGCTTTCGTCGTATGGGCAGTCGTTATTGCTGTGACATTGTACTGTAAAGGAAATTATGAATTTAGTAATACAATCATCATTATGATTAAATTTATAAAAGATGAGTTGAATATTTACGTACCAGAATAGCATCCAGTGTAAGCATCTCCTTCGTATCCAGGTAGACAGGCACAAAGTGCTCTGTGTTGTTTGGCGATACAGCGTGCGTTCAAGCCACAGCTGTTTTGAGCGCAAACTGAAAGGCATCTAGAGTCGATGCAAGCTGCATTGTCGGCGCACTGTTCGTCTCTTGTACACTCTGGACTTGGAGTAGGCGTATATGTTGGTGTAGATATTTTAACACGTTCACATCGAACCAGCGCATAACCTGTGTAGCCGGCAGGGCACGAACATATAGCTGAGTGCCTCACACCCGTACATATAGCATTTTCACCACAAGAATCGATGCACGGGTCGGAACATTTTCGATTTATACATGAACGATCGCCAGGGCAGTCGTCATTGACTATACACTCTGGGTATGAACAGAAGCCGTCTCGACAGGTTCCATGCGGGCCACACGGGTTCGGGTCACAAGGATCGTAAACGGTTGGCGATGTTGTGGGTACCTCTGTAAGATTAAAAATAAACATTTTAATATTATTCACATTTTATTTGCTTATTGACAATAAATGCACTTATTTTGATAATTATTAATACTTATTGTTGAATTATTAAAAAAAACCCTTCTTTTTAGGGTTCCGTAGCCAAAATGGCAAAAACGGAACCCTTATAGTTTCGTCATGTCCGTCTGTCCGTCTGTCCGTCTGTCCGTCTGTCACAGCCGATTTACTCGGAAACTATAAGTACTACAGTGATGAAATTTGATGGGAATATGTGTTGTATGAACCGCTACAAAAATATGACACTAAATAGTAAAAAAAAGAATTGGGGGTGGGGCCCCCCATACATGTAACTGAGGGATGAAATTTTTTTTTTCGATGTACATACCCGTGTGGGGTATCAATGGAAAGGTCTTTTAAAATGATATAAAGTTTTCTAAAAAACATTTTTCTTAAAGTGAACGGTTTTTGAGATATCAGCTCTCAAAGTCGTAAAAAGTATGTCCCCCCCCCTCTATTTTTATAACTACGGGGTATAAAATTCTAAAAAAAATAGAGGTGATGCATGCTAATTAACTCTTTCAACGATTTTTGGTTTGATCAAAGTATCTCTTATAGTTTTTGAGATAGGTTGATTTAACTGTAATTTATTATATTTGCTGCTACGGAACCCTTTGTGCGCGAGCCCGACTCGCACTTGGCCGGTTTTATTAATTCGAATAGAACAATTACCTCTTGCAACACAGTTGCTGAAGGGATCGCCAGTGGTTGATGGTGGGCAAGAGCAAATAGGTGCATGATCGAAGACACGACACATAGCGCCATTGCCACAAATTCCTTGACATGGGTCTATACATTTATTGCGGACACAAGCGCGATCTCGTGGACATTCAGAGCTGACGACACATTCGGGGCGACAACCAGATGACGAGGCGTCTCCACTAGTGCCACTTGGACAGGAACAAACAGCGTTGTTGTTCACAACTGAGCACAAGGCTCCGGGTCCGCACGGCGATGGTGTACAAGGCGGCGCTATAACAATAATAACTTATATTATTGAGTGAAATACTTAGATAAGATTAATCGAAATAAAGTGGCCTTTTTGCTTTAATGTTATCACTATTATATAGAGCTTGTAATTTACCTGTTATGACTATGTCACATTTTTCGAACGCATTTCCTCTCGTTCCTGGCGGGCACGAGCACAACGGCACATGGTTGACGGTTTCACAGTCGGCTCCCACACCGCAAGTGCCCTCACACGGGTCGCGGCATTTAGAGCGAATGCAGGCTCGCGTCGGAGAGCAGTCCGAGTCGGCGAGACACTCCGGCCGACAGCCAGTGTATGGGTCGCCTCTTAATCCTGGCTCACATTCACAGGACGCTCCACTTCCTCGAGCGCGACAAATCGCTCCCGGACCACATGGAGAAGGATTGCAAGGGTCGTTTGGTAGTTTTTCTGTAACATTTAAAAATAAGTTATAGCGCGACTCCGTAATAACTCGACAAAGTTTTGAAGGGCAAAGCGGTACGGAAGCTTTTTCGATAGTTTTTTTGACGAGTTTGCGATCGATTACGTTTCACTAGAAAAACCCATGCCTAAGTTTTTAAAGTGAAAACGTATCCGAATCGCGCTCTCGTCTCGACTACAACTTTTAGCAATAATATGTCACGCGTCGTTGTAAGATTAAGCAATCTTCCAACTCAGTCTATCTTACGAATATTCTCGACGAGTCGACACTCTATAAGGGGGTTTCCGATGGTGTTGGGAGGACACTGGCAACGCGGTTCGTGTGCAGCCGGAGTGCAGAGGGCGTTGAGGCCGCAAGCGCCGGGGCAAGGGTCGATGCACCGCTTGTTGACACACGTGAAGCGCCACTCGCAGTCCGACGAGCTGAGACACTCGGGGCGGCAGAACGGTGGATTGCCCAAATAGTTGTCTCGGCAGCGGCACGATCCACCAATACAGTCTGCATTGGGGCCGCATTCAGTACAAGCTGATGGTATTTTCGGTTCGGACTGGATTGCTGTGGATAAATGATTTTTATTGCTTAGTGTGTATTGACATTATTATGACTATATAAAATTAAGAATACAAAAAAATAAGTTTATAAATATTTTGTAAGTTAACATTTTCTAAGAGAACATAAATGATTTGCCTGTATTCTTTTAGTCTATTTTACCTGGTAAGCAGCGAATGAACGGATCGCCCGTATATTGTACGGGACAACTGCAAATTGGTGAATGTGCCATTGTGTGACAAATTGCATGCGTGCCGCAGCTGCCAGGGCATGGATCTTGGCACTTGTTGTTGCGACATGCGAGGTTGGCGGGACAATCAGAATTGTGCCGACATTCGGGACGGCAAGCTGGCGGCTCATCATAGGTCGGTGGCCGGCAAGAGCAATGCGCGACTGTACCGTCAGCGCGGCATATACTATCTGGACCACACGGATTTGGCATGCATGGATCGCTTACCGCTGGAGCTAATGAAAAAAAATACATTCAGAAAAAAAAATATTTACTAACCAAAATATTTTATAGATTTTAAAGGCAGAAGGAAAAATCTTCAAGTACTATAAAAAAATAACAAAGAAAAGACGGAAAATAAAGAAAACAAAACATAAAACAGAATAATTGTACGGTGGAGTTTGTATCTGTCAAGTCCTCATTTGCACTTATGCTTGAACATGATACATCGCTAGTTTTCTGGGGTTCTTAATTAGCTTTTTAAAATTATAAATCCTTACCTATAACGCGACGGCATGCAATAAATGGATCGCCTTGAAGTGGCACAGGACATTCACAAATTGCAATATGGTTATATACGTTACAAACGGCATCAAATCCACAAGCGTTTATGCAAGGGTCGATGCACTTGTAATTAATACATGCTTGATTTTTAAGGCATTCATTATCACTAGTACATTCTGGTCTACATTCCACGTAAGGGTTGCCGTGATAGCCTTGAATACAAGAACATGTTCCGTTCGAGCAAATAGCGTTTATTCCACATGGCGATCTTGCACAAGGATCAGATGTCAGAGACGGGGTATCTGAAATAATGAACATGCATTATTTTTTTACATAGCAGAACAAAGAATAATATTAAAACGAAATTATTGGAATCAAAATCACTTCCAAAATAGTTCATCTAATAGTAACAATTCTTTTACCTTTGATTATTACATAGCAGCCGACAAATGGATCTCCACGGTATCCTTCAATACACGTACAGATAGCGAGATGGTTAATCGCCCTACATTGTGCATTACTTCCACATGATCCTAAGCAAGGGTCAACACATTTTTCACGAACACATGCTTTATTATTGGGACAATCTTCATTAATTGTACAATCTGGCGCACAACGAGGCGGAGTACCGATGTATCCTTCTTTGCAATTACAAATTGCAGATCCGCCAGAATCCCTGCAGTAAGCATTTGGTCCACAGGGATTGGGACTACAAGGATTTCCAACAGTATCAATTTGAGGTCTTTCTTTAACGCAGCGTACAAATGGATCTCCTTCATAACCAGGCAAGCAAGTGCAGTATGGGCTATGGCGATGTATTTGACATTGTGCATTTTCTCCACAGGTGTTCACACATGGATCGACGCATTTTTGTTTAATGCATGCTTTATTGAGTTCACATTCTGAACTCATGACACATTCTGGTCTACAGTTTGGTGGATATCCCGTGTAGTCAGGTAAACATGAACATATTGCTTGATTATTTCGTGCCAAACAAGTACTATGAGGGCCGCATGGCGATGGTGAACAAGGATCAGATGGTTCTTCTGTAATAACAAAGATTTCGTTATTATATACAATTATTTCATTGTAAGAGATTTAATAATACACTGTAAATAGGTGTAAACTTACCCTCTTTAAGGATACAATTGTCATAAGGATTTCCAATGTATCCGAATATGCATGAACATTTAGGTGAATGATTTACTGTTTGGCAGATTGCATTGATACCACAAAAGCCAAGGCAAGGATCGCGGCATTTATTATTTATGCAACTAAGACTTTGCGGACAGTCAGAATTAAGCAGACACTCTGGTCTGCATCCCTCATATGGGTTGCCATAGAAATCACTTATGCACGCGCAACTCGCAGAGTTATCACGTTCTTGGCAAACAGCGTTTGGACCGCACGGATTTGGTGTACAAGGTTTCGTTTTTTCTATAGGGTTTTGAACTGCGACTGAAAACAAATATAAATTCTTATTTGTTGTTATTTATTTTTTGTTTAGCTATGCCACAAACGATCAAGAAAATACAATAAAATAAAACAAATATTTTAAAAAGGATTTATTGATTAGAAAAGTACCTGAAATAATCACGCATTCGTTGAAAGGATCCCCTCGGTATCCCTGTTGACATGAACACTGAGGCGAGTGACTGACCACACGGCACTCAGCATTGCGACCGCAGGCGCCCACACATGGATCCACACATTTTTTATTTATGCACGACTTATCGAAATTACACTCGCTATTTGATACACACTCTGGACGGCAATAAGGCGGTTGTCCTATGTATTCATTCAAACAAGCACACTGTGACCTTCCGTTTGATTCTTTGCATACTGAGTTCGGACCGCAAGGTGAAGGTTCGCATGGGCTCCTTTCTATACTGGGTTCATCTGTAAACAATTTTTAAAAATTATGAATATTCTTGAAACACATTTACACTAGAAGTTATTAAAATATCGGTAAAGTCTTACTTTGTACTTGTAAACATTGAATAAACGGATCACCAGTCAATCCATTACGGCAGTAACAAATCGGTTTGTGATTGTGTATTTTACATTCTGCGTTAATACCACAAGAACCGAGACATGGATTGACACATTTCTGGTTGGAACAAGATAATAATGCTGAACAGTCTGAATCGATCACGCATTCAGGACGGCACGATGGTGGAGCTCCGACATATCCCAGAAGACAAGAACATACCGCCTGGTTTTGTATATTTCTACATACACTGTTTGGTCCACATGGTGACGGTATGCATGGGTCAATATTTTCTTGGACAACTAAAAAAGAAAAAAAACATTATAAATCAAACGTTCTTGTCATTTTTTGTTACTACATATTATCAAAAGCAAGTTAACATTTGAAACTAACCTGCAAGAGGAGAACAAGAGACAAAAGCATTGCCTGATGTATTGCGCGGGCAAGAACACATCGGAATGTGGTTGTAAACTTCACAGGTTGCGCCTCTACCACAAAGATTGGTACATGGATTGACACATTTAGTGTTAACACAGACTAAACTAGAAGCACAGTCTGAGTTGTGTGTACATTCTGGGCGACAACTCATGTAAGGATTTCCGAAGTATTTAGGTAAACAAGAACACCTTCCGTCATTACATTGGGCATTAGCTCCACATGGGTTAGGATTACAGTTATCATATTTCTCTGGTATAGGTTCTGTAATAAATATAAACATTTTAGGAATTGATTTGTACATTTAAGACAATTAATCATATATAGTACACAAAGTTATACTAATACATACCAATAGCTTCTTGAATATAACAACTTTCAAATGGATTTCCAGTGTATCCTTCTGAACAACTGCAGATAGCCGCATGTTGATGGACGTGGCATACGGTCTGTAGTCCACATGATCCAACGCAAGGGTCTTTACATTTTTGGTTGATACAAGCCTTGTTGCTCGGACAATCTGAATTAATAGTACACTCAGGCCTGCAGTTTGGTGGTGTTCCTATGTAATTAGACATGCAGGAGCACACTGGTGCTTTGTTTATGGTTTGACACAATGAGTTCGGTCCACAAGGCGATGGCACACATGGGTTAGAATCCACTACTTGTATTTCTATAAAAAAAAATATATCAATTATTGGTACTTATATAAATTAGCTGACGCAAAAATATTAAATACGAGCTGTTTATTTTACTTAGAACAAGTTTTAATGTGAATTGTATAGAACTTACTTGGAAGAAGCGCGCATCTTATGAATGGATCTCCTTCATATCCTTGTCGACATGAGCAAATGGGAGCATGGTTTACCACTCTGCACTCGGCGTTTTGACCACATACATTAATACATGGGTCTACACATTTTTGTTGAACGCAACTTTTAGTCGACGGGCATTCAGAGCTTACTGTACATTCTGGTCGACAGTTAGGCGGTACACCGAAATATTCTGGTAAGCAGGAACAAGACGCAAGGCCATTGTTACTTTTACATACAGTGTTACTTCCACAAGGATTTGGCACACATGGGTCGCGAGACGTAGTTTCTAAAATAACATATAAAGAAATGAGATAAATGTGACTTTTATGAAAAAATATTGATAACAGAACTTATTTGAAACAAAATTAGAAACCTACCTTCTTCTTTAATTATAATGTGGCAGTAGGAATATGGATTTCCTGTATAACCAGGAGAACATGAGCATGACGGTAAGTGGTTTACAACTTGACAAATTGCCGTTGAACCGCAGACACCTGGACAGGGATCTTGACATTTATTCTTTAGACATGCCTTATTGTATGGACAATCACTGTTAACTACACATTCAGGGCGACATCCTTCATAAGGATTTCCGAAATATCCTTCATGACAACTACAAGCAGCAACTCCAGAAGTTGATACTTTACAGTAGCTGTTTGCTCCACAAGGTGATGGGTTGCAAGGATCTGTTGGCTCCAATTTCTGTGGTATTTGATAGCATGATAAGAAAGGATCACCACTATAACCCTCTTCACATGTGCACATTGCTGTGTGAAGCCGCACCGTGCATTTTGTATTTGTTCCACAAGAACCCACGCACGGGTCTTTACATTTGTAATTTATGCAGGCTTTATCTGCTGAGCATTCATCACTTGATGTGCATTCACGGCGGCAGTTAGGCGGTGTTCCTTCGAAAGTGGGTTGACAGGAACAAATATGTGAATCACCAGTATTTGTCACTGAGCAAGCACTGTTTGGTCCACATGGTGAAGGAACGCATGGATTTTTAATTGGCTCCTCTAATTTTTGAACTAAAATAAACAAAAACAAATAATTAATACTTTAGAATAATAAATGCTTTTCGAAATTGAAAGATGCGCTAATAAAATAGAGTTTTTACCAAAACAATGTGTAAACGGCGAGCCTGTATATCTTGGCGGGCAAGAACATACAGGATTGTGGTTGATAACTTTACAATCCGCATTTGGGGCACATGATCCTGGACATGGATCTTGACACTTCATATTTATACAAGCTAAAGATAGTGGACAATCAGTGCTTTGTATACATTCTGGTCTACAATTAGGCGGGTTTCCCACATAACCTTGTATGCATGCACATATTGCTTGTCCACTAGAATCTCTGCAAATACTGTTAGGGCCACAAGGAGAAGCTTCACATGGTCTACTCGACGGTTCTGAAAATGAATTTATTTGATAAACAGTTTTTCTTTAAATAATTACTAAAAAATTAAGTATATTATATTATATTGTATGAGAATAATTTTTATAAATACGTACTGTCAATTTTCAAGCACTGTGTAAAGGCATCACCAGTCATACCAGTTGGGCAACTACATACTGCAACGTGATTGTAAACGTTACATTCAGCGCCCACTCCGCACATATTAATGCATGGATTCACACATTTAGAACGTAGACAAGTTTTGTCGAGGGGGCAGTCGGTACTAAGCACGCACTCTGGTCGACAACCGAAATAGGGATCTCCTGTATATTCTGGCAGACATGTGCACTCTCCGTTGTTGCAAAGGGCGTTTGGACCACATGGCGAAGGATTGCAGGGGTCTTGTTTTTGTGGTTGTTCTAAAAAAAATAAAGTGAATTTTAGTTTGAAAACTAAATGGTTTTCCTTTTTATGATAACTAAAATAACATTGGATACAAAAATATGCTAAAAATATATAAAAAAAAAAAATTGGGCAACCAAAACCTTCCAACCAACCTTCAATTTTAATTATGCACGATGTGAAAGGATCTCCTCTGTAACCTTGCGGGCATAAACAAACTGGTACGTGATTAACAACATTACAGATTGCGTTGAAGCCACATGAGCCCTGACAAGGATCTTGACACTTCATATTCAAACAAGCTCTATCGCTGCTACAATCTGTGTTAACTATACATTCTGGTCTGCAATTTGGTGGGCTTCCAAGGAATCCAGTTTTACAAGAACAGGATGGTATACCTCCCACGTCGCGGCATTCAGAATTTAATCCACAAGGAGAAGGTAGACAAGGATCTGTCGGTGCACTTAAAACTGGTTCAGTATCAAGTACAATACAAACTGAGAAAGGATCTCCCGTGTATCCGTTTTCACACGAACATATTGGATTGTGATTTATAACCCGACAATCTGAATTAATTCCACAACCGCGGGGACACGGTGATACACATTTTTGGTTTTCGCACACTTTATCAAGTGGGCATTCCGAATTACTCAAACATTCAGGTCTACATGTAGGCGGTGAGCTTTGATAGCCCGGTTGACATGAACAAACAGCAACATTATCTCGAGCGTTACATAAGCTATTCGGTCCACAAGGTGATGGGTTACATGGATCCACTGTTTCAGCTGCAAAAAGAAATTTTATTATTAGTTTAACAGTACTTCCTCAAAAATATTATGTTCGAAAAGTACTCAATAATATAACTTACTGTGAGATTTATATGAGCATATTTTATACGGATCTCCAAAATGTTGCTCGGGGCAGACACAGCTTGGTATGTGGTTAGTAACATAGCATTGAGCATTAATTCCACAAGTTCCGGGACATGGGTCGATACACTTATTTTGTTGACAGGCCTGATTCGACGGACAGTCTGAATTAATTAAGCATTCAGGTTTACAGGAAACATATGGATCACCGAAATAGCCCGGAAGGCAAACGCAAGATCCAACGTTATCTTGTTCTCTACATTCAGTGTTGCTTCCACAAGGAGAAGGCACACACGGCGTCGGTCGTTCTATAATAGTTGGTTCTGATTGTAAAGTGCATTGAAGGAAGGGATCGCCAATATAGCCATTTTGACACAAGCATATCGGTGTATGACTGACAACTCTACAATCGGCGTTTATACCACAAGCGCCCGCGCATGGGTTGCGACATTTTCTATTAATGCACGCCATGTCGGAGGAACATTCAGTATTGCTTGTACATTCTGGGCGACATGCAGGTGGTGAACCAATAAACTCAGGCAAACATTTACAGTCAGCTTGATCTCCAACCTCGACACATTGTGAATTAGGCCCACATGGCGATGGCAGACATGGGTTTACTCGAATAGGTGGTGAAGATTCTGTAATGATAACGTATATTAAAACACGGGTGCATAACATACAATATTTGAAATTGAGATAATAATGTCAATTACTAGAACAATTTTGTACTGTATTTATAAAAAAAAAATAAACACAGTTGTATTTATTAAGATAAGAAACTTACGAATCGGTTGGCAAGCAGAGAATGGATCTCCAAAATATCCACGCAGACAAGTACACACTGGATTATGATTAATGACCATGCAATTTGTGTGCTGGCCACAGGCGCCTGGGCATGGATCGATACATTTCTGGTTGGAGCAGGCCTGATTTAATGCACAATCGGAGCTGAGTATACATTCAGGACGGCAGTTCGGTGGTGAACCTATATAGCCTCGTACACATACACATACAGCATGACCATTTATCTCTCTGCATTGACTGTATGGGCCACATGGTGATGGATTGCACAAATCGGTAGGTGTGTAAACTTCTGCAAATAAATCAGTAAAATAAATACCTATGCTAAATAACAACATTACGAAAACTTTGTGAATTATTTGTGCGTGAATTACCTCTGATTATGGAGCAATAATTGAAAGGATCACCGCTGGTGCCGCGTGGACAAGAACAGGCCGGTATATGATTGATTACATCGCAAGTTGCGTTCATTCCACATGTATTTGCACAAGGATCCGTACATTTGTTGTTTATACAAGCCTTATTGCGAGGACAATCAGAATTCAGAATACATTCTGGTTTGCATCCAACATAGGGATCTCCATAATATTCAGGAAGACAAGAGCACTCTCCGTTATTGCATACCGCATTAGCCCCGCAGGGAGATGATGAACAAGGATCACTTGTAACGGGTTCTAAAAAAAGAATATTTTTTATATTTCTTACTTTTAAAATCAAAATTAAAAAAAAGTCGGTAAATTAGTAATTTTTCGTCATACTTAATTAATATTAAATCTACTTTATTATAGTAATGCTTCATAATACATTACCTTCCAATTTAAAATCGCATCGAGTGAACGGATCGCCTGTATATCCAGGAATGCACGCACAGATAGGTAAGTGATTATTGACATTACATTCTGCATTAAGCCCACAGGCTCCAGGACATGGGTCTCTACATTTGTTATTTATACAAGCATTATCAGCATTACATTCTGAGCTTAATGTGCATTCCGGTCGACACCTAGGAGGAGTTCCAATATAATTTGCAAGACAAGTACATCTAACGTTGCCATTATATTCTTGACATTGTGCATTCGGTCCACATGGTGATGGTATACAAGGGTTTCTTTGGGCTTCAAGTTGTGGAACCGACAATGGAACTAAAAACAAAAAAAAATACATTAATATACAAAGCAACAAATAAAAATTATTCCAAGTTCGAGTCAGTTAAGATATTTCTTAATGATTTGTGGTTTGTTATGTAACATACCTGGCATACAATATGAGAAAGGATCTCCAGTATATTGTTCCTGGCACGAGCATATAGGGTTATGATTTATAACTCTACAATTAGAGTTCCTGCCACATTGTCCTTGGCACGGATCAACACATTTACGATTAATACATGCTTTGTCACTTGGACATTCGCTGTTTATTGTACATTCTGGACGACAGGAAGGAGGAGCACCGACGTAGTTTTCTAAGCAAGTACAAATTGCCTGTGAATTTATTTCTCGACACAGACTGTTAGGTCCGCATGGTGATGGTGTACAAGGTGTTACCTTGACATCTGAAAGTTAGCAAAAATATGAGAAGTCAGATATTTTATATAAAAAGTAAAACAAGTATAATAAAATAGCTACATTTTACATACCTTCGATTTTCTCCTTACAGAATGTGTATGGATCACCAGAAAATCCAAGTGGACAATAGCAAGAAGGTATATGGTTCACAACTTGACAAATACCATTCGGTGCACAGGTGCCAGGGCAAGGGTCTCTGCATTTATTTTGAATGCAAGCTAATGTTGGATTGCAATCGCTGTTCAATACACATTCGGGGCGACATGCTTCATAGGGATTGCCGATATATGACTCTAAACATTTACAAGAACCTGCACCGTTTCTTTCATTGCACTGAGCATTCAGTCCACAAGGGGAAGGTTCACAGGGTGAATTGTATTCTATTATGGAATCTCTTATAGGATTACAGGACACAAATGGATCTCCTGTTTGTCCATAAGGACAAGTGCAGATTAAACCATGACTTATTACGACGCAATCAGCATTGTAACCACAGCTGCCTGGGCAAGGATCCTTGCATTTTTGATTTATACAAACTAGATTTGTAGAGCATTCTGAGTTACTTATGCATTCAGGATGACAATTTGGTGGCGCTCCTTCATAATCTGGCATACATGTACATGAAGGTGCCTCGCCAATAACCTTGCAAATTGAATGAGGCCCACACGGTGAAGGTGTACAAGGATCTACAGGTGGTAATGGTTCCGAAACTAAAACATAAAAATAAATATTATTAAATTATGCAGTAACATACTTAATTCAATCGATTGAAAGTAAAAAAAATGTACTTACCGGTAGGTGCACAGTGTGAAAATGGATCGCCTGTATATTGCGGTGGACATGAACATATAGGATTGTGATTTATTACTTCACATCTAGCTTCATAACCGCAACTTCCGATGCAAGGATTTATACATTTATAGTTGTTACAGGCCTGATTGGAGGGGCATTCGGCACTTATTGTACATTCTGGACGACAAGAAGGTGGACTTCCAATATAGGTTGGCAAACAAGAGCATATAGCTTGATTATTTATAGCTCGACACTGACTATTAGGTCCACATGGATTCGGATTGCACGGTTTGACTTCAGAAACTACAAAAAAAATTGTCAATATTAATGATAAATAAATTTTTATATTATGGCTTATGCCAATCACGCATGGAACATCTGAAAAGTACTTACTTTCAGTTTTATGACATTCGACAAATGCATTACCAGATGTTCCAATAGGACATGTACAAATGGGAATGTGATTGTAAACGTTGCATTCAGCACTTGGCGCACACATATCAGGACAAGGATTTATGCATTTGTTTCTAGAACATACTTTATCTGTTGAACATTCCATACTTGTGATACATTCAGGTTTACAACCGGAGTAAGGATCGCCAAAATATTCGTCAATACAAGTGCAAATGCCATTTGAACATTGAGCATTGAATCCACAAGGACTCGGGTAACAGGGATCTGGTTGTTGTTCTTCTAAAAATTGAGAAAAAATATAAATTTATAAATTTTAGAGATAAAAGTATTATGTAGTTTCGAATAATCAATCACTACGTTACCTACCTTTTATTGGTTCTATAACATAGCAGCGGGTGAATGGATCACCAGTTAAACCTTGTTGACATGTACATGCGGGGAAATGGTTGAATACTGTACATTGAGCATTTATTCCGCAACTACCAGGGCAGGGATCAATGCATTTCATATTGATGCATGCTTTGTTAGATGGACAATCCTGGTTAATTGCACATTCTGGTCTACAATTCGGTGGTGCTCCCTGGAAATCTGGCATACAACTGCATACTGGCATACCATTATTATTACGACAAATAGAATTTTCACCACATGGATTGGGTAGACACGGGTCTCTTTGTGGAGTATCCTGTACGGGTACTAGAATAAAATAAAATAAAAAGTAATTAAAACCTAAAAGCGTGATTATAAAACAAAATTACTATTTTATCTATAATTTATTCAAAAACTTACTTTGTAAATAGCATCGTGTAAATGGATCACCAGTGTACTGAGATTTGCAAGAGCATATTGGACTGTGTGCTATAACTCTACACTCAGCGTTAAATCCGCAATGACCCGGACATGGATTGGTACATTTTAGATTTATACATGCTTTATCTACAGGACATTCAGAACTAATAGTACATTCAGGGCGGCAACCTGGAGGTGATCCAGTATATTGAGGCATGCAAGAGCATACACTTTGGTCGTTTACCGCACGACAAATACTATTTGGTCCACAAGGATTTGGAACACATGGCGTCACCGGTTCCATTTCTTTTTCTGAAAAAAAAAATGCATATGCGTTTTAATTCATTACCAATTTTATTAACCTAAATAAACACGTTAATTTAAAATGTATCTTTGCGTACCTTTTATAATGACGCACTGCTGATACGAATCACCTGTATATCCAGAAGGACAGTAACACGATGGAAGATGGTTTACAACAGTGCAGATCGCATTTGGTGCACACGTACCAGGGCAGGGGTCTTGACATTTATTACGAATGCAACTTTTATCTGGTGTACAATCCGAATTTATTGTACATTCCGGTCGACATCCTTCGTAAGGATTTCCGATGTAATTAGGTAAGCAAGAACAAGAACCGGCCGAATTATATTCCTTACAAATAGCATTAGATCCACAAGGTGATGGCATACAAGGTGAAGATTGTTCTTGTATTTGTTCTCTTTGGATGTTGCAATTTATAAATGGGTCACCAACATATCCTAATCTACAGAAGCACATAGGTGAATGGCTGATTGTTTTGCATTCTGCATTAGAACCACATGCACCTAAGCAAGGATCTACACATTTTTGATTTATACATGCTTTGTCACTTGGACATTCACTGTTGCTGCTACATTCTGGTTTACAATAAGGTGGTGAGCCAAAGAAGTCCGGTAAGCAAGCACACGATGGAGCTCCAGCTACTTCCTTACAAATGGCATTAGGTCCACAGGGCGACGGCGCACACGGTGAAACATCTAGTAACTGTGGCCCTAAAAGTAAACATACATTAAGCATATTATATTTGTTGATTTTTAATTCGTCGGAATAAATATATATTACTTAACGCTATAATTATAATATTTTACTTACTATAGGGAATACACCGTACAAATGGATCTCCAGTGTGTTTTGGAGGGCAAGAACAGATAGGATTGTGCTTTACAACTTGACATATTGCTTCAGCTCCACAAGATCCTTTGCATGGGTCAATGCATTTTTGATTACTGCACGCTTTATTAAGAGGGCAGTCTGAACTGACTACACATTCCGGTCGACATAGTGGAGGACTGCCAATATAGCCAATAACACACGTACAAACTGCTTGTCCATTAATTTCTCGGCACTGACTATTTGGTCCACAAGGAGATGGAAGGCAAGGGTTGGTTACGACTGGAACTAAATAAAATTTTGTCATTAATAACAATTATGTCTGCGTTAATATTATTATCCCACTAAATATATTATTTTATTTTATTATACCTTGTATTTTTTCACATCCATAGAAGGCATTACCAGTCATACCATGGGAACAACTGCACATAGGTACGTGATTAATAACTTCACAAACAGCAGTTGGTGCACATGTATTTAAACAAGGATTAACACATTTATTCTTG
This sequence comes from Colias nastes, assembly GCA_907164665.1. Taxonomy (NCBI): domain Eukaryota; kingdom Metazoa; phylum Arthropoda; class Insecta; order Lepidoptera; family Pieridae; genus Colias; species Colias nastes. The sequence continues at coordinate 22,251 of CAJQZM010040944.1, read as the reverse complement.
ACACATGCCATATTTCGATTGCAATCAGTGCTCAGTACACATTCTGGACGGCAACCTACGTATGGGTCACCTTGATAATCATGAACACAAGAACACTTTCCATCCGCACATATTGCGTTTGTCCCACAAGGCGATGGGTTACAGCTATCTGCCGTATCGTATTCTGTAAAGAATATGGAAATATAATATGAATATTCAGATTTACATATAAATTTCTTTTAAAACAATACAATGAATTGATCAACATACCAGGTTGTAATTTCGGATTACAAGCAGTAAATGCGTCACCAACATAGCCATCGGGGCACGTGCAGATAGGTGTATGTCGCGAAACAGTACATAATGCATTAATACCACATGACCCTTGACATGGATCTCTACATTTTTGTTGAATACATGCTTGAGATGTTGGACATTCAGAGTTCAGCGTACACTCTGGTCGACAATTTGGCGGGTTACCAATATAATTATCCATACATGTACAAGAAGGTATGTTTCCAAAATCTCGACATATTGCATTTGGTCCACAAGGTGACGGCAGACATGGATTACTATATGGTTCTAAAACAGCGTTTGCGACAGGAGCTGTAAAAATATGTTTAAGTTTAGTTATTTCGGTATATCACTTATTATAAATTCAAGTACATAATATATTATTTATGAATATGAAATATTACTTACGTGGTAATGGAGTGCACTTAGAGAACGGATCACCTGTATAAAGTGATTTACAATAACAAATGGGACTGTGGTTAATTACTCTGCACTCCGAATTCAGTCCACAGGCGTCGATACAAGGATCAACACATTTTTTGTTTAAGCAAGCTTTATTTTTTGAACATTCAGAGCTTATAACGCATTCAGGATGACAGCCAGGTGGAACACCTATAAAGTCTGGTAAACATGAGCACACAGCCTGTTTATTTACTTCTTGGCATCTACTATTAGGACCACATGGTGAAGGACTGCAAACATTTACTGTAATATCTTGTTCTCCTGAAAGTTAAATTAGAATCAAGTGACAAACTAAAAACACTTTAAATTGTTATAAATACTTTATAGTATATTAATTAATTAAACTTACTTTGTATCCAGCAATGTCGGAATGGATCTCCTGTGTGTCCTTGTGGACAAGAACACGATGGTGCGTGATTCACAACTTGACAAATAGCATTCGTTGCACAAGAACCTGGACAAGGATCTTGGCATTTATTTTGTAAACAAGCCTTGTTTGTTGGACAGTCGGTATTGACAATACATTCAGGTCTGCAACCTTCATAAGGATTGCCATAATATTCAGGCAAACAAGTACAAGAACCTGCATCGTTGAGTTCCTTACAAATAGCATTCGCACCACATGGGGATGGTTGACATGGGGTCAAAATTTCTTGTACTATTTCAGATTTTCGACATTCTCTAAATGGATCTCCAGTAAATTCAGGTGAACAGAAACATGACGGTGAGTGGCTGATAACATGGCAAACTGCATTTAAACCACATGATCCAATACAAGGATCAACACATTTCTCATTTATGCATGCAAGATGTGTGGAACACTCAGAATTAGTTATGCATTCTGGTTTACAGTGTGGGGGTTTTCCAAAGTAACCTTGCTGGCAGGTACAGGTTGGCGATTCCGAAACTACCTTGCAAATAGAATTAGGGCCACATGGTGATGGAATACATGGGTCTTGACGTTCAGGTGTAAATGTTTGTAAGACACATCTTATGAATGGATTTCCGGTATACGATGACGGGCATGAGCAAATAGGATTATGATTGATAACTTGGCACTTAGCGCCTATACCACAAGCGCCTAGACATGGCTTAATACATTTGCTATTTGTACATGCTTCATCAGGAGAACAATCAGAGCTTACAGCACACTCAGGTCTGCAGGAGGGCGGTAGTCCAATAAATCCTTCCAAGCAAGAACAAATAGCTTGCCCATTTATATCGCGACATTGGCTGTTAGGACCACAAGGAGAAGGACTACAAGGCTGCCGATTAACAACTGAAACGAAACATTTTTTTTTGTTATAATTCAAATGAGTAGGTATATAAATATATAATAATTTTTTATTTAATAAAATTAAACTTACTTTCAATTGTTGAGCATTGTATGAAAGCATTTCCAATCATATTTGGTGGACATCTGCACATCGGTACATGGTTAATGACTTCACAAATAGCATTCGAAGCACAAACTTGCGCTTTACAAGGATCCACACATTTATTTTTATAACATGCCCTATTTTTATCACAATCAGAACTAAGTGTACATTCTGGACGACATTCAAAGAAAGGATCCCCGTAGTAGTCGGGCAAACATGAACATTCACCATTATCGCAAATGGCGTTAGGTCCACATGGTGAGGGATTGCAAGGATCTATAGTTTCTTCTATTACATCTGCAACTAAACATTAAAATATAAATATATTAATTAATGGTTATGAATGATTGATAGTGTAATTATTATTATTAACTCAAGAATATAACGTACCTTGTGGTTTACATTCGGTAAATGCATCTCCAACAAAGTTCACAAGGCAACTACAGATGGGAGTGTGATTTTTGACTAAACATTGTGCATTTACACCACATGATCCAGGACAAGGATCTTTACATTTCTGATTTATACAAGCTAAATTGCTGGAACAGTCAGAGTTTATCACACACTCTGGTCTACAATTAGGTGGGGCACCAATAAAGTCTGGTAAGCAGGTACATGTAGGTATGCTTCCTATTTCTAAGCACTGACTAAATGGTCCACAGGGCGATGGTAAACATGGATTCTTCGAAGGTTCTTCAATATCCTTTAAAATAATTGGGTAACATCGGCTAAATGGATCACCGGTGAAGTCATCTTTGCAAGAACATATCGGACTATGGTTTATACTGCGACATTTTGTGTTTTGACCACACTGACCAATACAAGGATCAGTACATTTCTGCGCGATACATGCTTTATCAGAAGGGCATTCAGCGCTGACAACACATTCAGGTCTACAATTAGGAGGTGAACCTCTATATTCAGGAATACAACTGCATATCACTTGTTCATTTTTGTATTTACAAATACTATTTGGACCACAAGGCGAAGGAGAGCATGGATCAGTAGCAACTTCAATTTCTGAAATCAAAATATTTTCACATACAAAACCACACATTAAACATTACATAAAAAGGAACTGAAAATTAAATAATTTAAAAAATTATAAAAGAAATTCGAATTTACCTTGCTTGTAAACACAATTTTTAAATGGATCTCCTGTGTATCCAGGGTTACATGTGCATATTGGAGCGTGGTTGACAGCGTGGCATTGTGCATTTCTACCACAAGTTCCAGGACATGGATCTTGGCATTTATTTTGCTGACAAACTTTGTCGGACGGGCAATCCGTGTTGACTATACACTCTGGTCGACAACCTTCGTAAGGATTTCCAAAATAGCCAGACAAACAAATGCAAGAGCCAATATTATTGCGTTGTTTGCAAATAGCGTTGGTTCCACATGG
>CAJQZM010040944.1:0-13732 GCA_907164665.1 Colias nastes | reverse complement strand
TTTTTTTTCTTTTACTACAAAATAAATAGGCATTTGTACTTGAGCATCCATGTCTAAAATAGTTTAATATAATATATGGAACAAAAAACTAGTTACAGCGACATTAGAATATTATTTTTAAATGAGGTAAACTAATACAATATGTATTATCATTATATACTTACAGTATTGTACAATATTGCATCGCCGCCTTGGATCGCCTGTATAACCATTAGCACAGATACATGTAGGTAAATGGTTTACTGTTAAACATTCTGCGTTTATTCCGCAAGAACCTGGACAAGGATCTTGGCATTTATTACCCACACAAGCCCGGTTTTCAGCACAATCAGAATCACGAACACATTCAGGTCGACATCCTTCATATGGATTGCCAAAGTAGCCCTCATTGCAGGTGCAAGAGCCTACATTATTTTGTTCTCTACATGCTGCGTTTGGTCCGCAAGGCGACGGGAAACATGGTGTTAAAATTTCAACAGTAGTATGCACAGAACACCTCGTAAACGGATCGCCAGCATAACCTTGTGGACAGACACACATAGCAGAGTGGCTTACTACATGACATTCGGCATTTTCTCCACAAACCTGTACGCATGGGTCTTTACATTTTTGATTCATACAAGCTAAATGCGGTGAACATTCACTGTTACTTATACATTCTGGTCTACAATATGGTGGCTCTCCTTTAAATTCTGGCAAACAACTACAAGAGGGAATGCCATTGTTTTCTTGGCAAATTGCATTTGGACCACATGGTGAAGGTTGGCATGGGACAATAACCTCTTGAGGTGTATCTGCAGAGATATTATTTTTATGAATAAAATATAATGTTAATTATGATATATATAATTTTAATTAATATAGCAATTGAATTTAATTAATGTTATTATATCATACTCACTCAGAGGAAGGTGACACTCTACGAATGGATCGCCTGTGTATTTTTCTTGGCAAGCACAGACAGGGTTATGGTTAACAACTTCACATGTTGCTCTTATTCCACAAGCTCCAAAGCATGGGTTTATACATTTTTGATTCATGCAAGCTTTGTCCAAAGGACACTCGGCGTTTCCTGTACATTCAGGTCTACACGCTGGTGGTACACCCAAGTACGTAGGTAGACATGAACAAACAGCTTGGTTGTTTACAACTCTGCATTGGCTATTTGGTCCGCATATGGCTGTATTGCAAGGATTTTCAATTGCTTGAACTGAAATAAATACACAGGCACATTAATAACTTTTATAATATTGAATTAATAATGTTTATGTTGTTATTAATAGTAAATTTTGTAATAAACTACGAATTAATTTTACATACCTTTAATTTGATTGCATGCAATAAATGCATTTCCAGTATAACCAGTGCTACAACTACACATGGGAATATGATTTACGACCTGACAATTTGCGTTTTGTCCACATGCGTTTATACATGGGTCAATACATTTTTTTTGGCTACAAGCCTTGTTTTGTTCGCAATCGGTGCTATATACACACTCTGGTCTGCAATTAAAGTATGGGTCGCCATGATAGTCTCTTAAGCACTGACAATGTCCATTAATGCACTCTGCATTTGATCCACATCGAACATTTGTGCATGCATCAGTCACCGCTGCTTCAACTAAGAAAAATAAATGAAGTATTGTAAATTAAGATTTCAATTATATTAAAAAATATAAAATTTGATGTATCGCTCAAGTGTTTATAATTTACCTTGTAATGGTTGCGGTCTACAGCTCGTGAACGGATCACCAATGAAACCCGTGAGACAAGAACAGATGGGAATGTGATTAAGCACATGACACGATGCAGACAAGCCACAGGAGCCCGAACAAGGATCTTGACATTTAGAGTTAATACAAGCCCGGTCACTGGGACAGTCGGCATGTATTGTACATTCGGGTCTACAATTGGGTGGACTTCCGATAAATTCTGGCATACAAGAACATGATGGTGAAGATCCAACGCTACGACAAACAGAGTTAGGTCCACAAGGTGATGGTACACAAGGCTCGGTTGTTTCTTGAGGCGATGCAACTGAAAACAAATAACATGTTCAATAAAATGAAAATATTAAGAACATTACATTTCTTTGAAAAATAATTGAATACAAAAATTAAATGCAATATTTTACTCACCAGGAGCTAGACTGCAAATCGTGAAGGGGTCTCCTACATAAGAATGTTTGCATGAACATATAGGACTGTGATTGATCACTTTACAATTGGAATTAACACCACATGCGTTCACACATGGATTAACACATTTGTTATTTATGCAAGCATTTTCACGAGGACAATCTGAATTAGCAACGCATTCAGGTCGGCAGTTTGGAGGAATTCCGACATATTCCTTCAAGCACGAACAAATTGCTTGATTGTTCACAACTTTGCATTGGCTATTTGGACCACACGGTGATGGATAACAGACATCAGTGGGTAATAATGGCGGTGCCGATTCTGAAAAACAAATATTATCAATGTTTTATACTTATTACCAAACACGACAGGAGATTTAATGAATTTACTTATAATAAATATTATAGCAAGTATTTCATTACCTTGATAAACACAATTTCTGAAAGGGTCTCCTGTGTAGCCATTAATACATGTGCATAAAGACGCATGATTAACAACTTGACATACAGCATTCGATCCACAACTGCCTGGACAAGGATCAACGCACTTGTTATTAGTGCAAGCCTTATCGTTGGGACAGTCCGTATTCACTACACATTCCGGACGACAACCCTCGTAAGGATTTCCAATATAGCTTTCAATACAAGTGCAAGAACCAGCATTATTCTTTTCTTTGCATATAGCATTAAATCCACACGGAGATGGTGTGCATGGATTGGAATTTATTTGTTCTCGCAATGGTTCTAACACACAATTGATAAACGGATCTCCTGTATATCCATATGTACACATACAGTTTGGCGAATGACTGACGACCTTACACTCTGCGTTAATTCCACACGCACCTTCACACGGATTAATGCATTTCATATTAACGCAAGCCATTTGTACAGAACATTCTTCATTACTTGTACATTCTGGCCTGCAATATGGAGGTTGACCTTGATAATTTTCTAGGCAGGTGCATGATGGAACATCATTTATAATTTTACATATTGAATTGGGTCCACATGGTGACGGAGAACACACGTTATCGGAAATTGGCGCTTTTTCAGCTAAAATAAAAACATCTATTTAGATTCATGAAAACAAAATTTTCTAAAATAAAATTCACTCAAAAGAAATAATACGTACGAAGTCTATAACAGCGTGTGAATGGGTCTCCTGAGTAAGCGCTAGGACAAGTACATATTGGATTATGGTTGACTACTTTGCACTCAGCTGTAACTCCACAAGCACCTACACATGGGTTTACGCATCGTTGATTAGTGCAAGCTTGATCCAAGGGGCACTCTGCACTAATTGTACATTCGGGGCGGCAGGCTGGTGGACTGCCAATGAAATTTGGAGCGCAAGAACATACGGGTTGACTATTGACTACTCTGCATTGGCTATTAGGACCACATGGAGACGGTTGACATGGATTTATATTTATAGGTTCTAAAACAAACAAATGACATTCGTTCATAATTATAAATAATATAATATAATTAATATGTTGCTGATCTAAACTCGAATGTATAGATGTTCTCACCTGATAATGGATAACATTCAATAAACGCATTTCCTTGCATTCGATCCGGGCAACTACACATCGGCACATGGTTAATAACATTGCATTTAGCATTTGAAGCGCATGTTCCAGGGCAAGGATCTTGGCATTTATTATTTATGCAAGCTTTGTCACGCGCACAGTCAGTGCTAATTGTACATTCAGGTCGACAACCAATATATGGATCGCCATGGAATTCAGCAAGACAAGTGCATTTTCCATCATTACACAACGCGTTTGTTCCACAGGGTGATGGATTACATAAATCAATTTCAACTGAAAAAAAAGGAAATATTTTGAATAAGAAAATTGAATACGCTATTAAAAGAAATGTATAAAAGAGAAATTAATGTAAATTTTTTCATACCGTTTTGTGGCATAGGAATACATTGTGTAAATGCATTCCCTGTAAAGCCTTCCTCACAATTACATATCGACACATGGTTTCTCACAAAACATTTAGCATTTATCCCACAAGATCCAGGGCATGGATCCTTACACTTTTGATTAATGCAAGCCATGTTGCTAGCACAGTCTTCATTTATTATACATTCTGATCTGCAATTTGGTGGACTTCCTTCGTATTTTGGTAAGCATGAACAGGACGGAAGACCGTTCAAATTCCTGCATTGCGAATTTGGACCACAAGGTGATGGAACACAGGGATCGACTTCTGGCTGAATTTCTAATGGAGCTGAGGTATTAAAAAAAACGAATAAATAAATAAACAAAGACCAAAAAAATTACAAAAAAAAAACTTTTTTTATTTTATTTTATAAATTATAGCGAAACTTACCGATAACTCTATAACAGGCCGAGAAAGGATCTCCTGTGTACGATGGTAAACATGTACAGATTGGACTATGATTAATCATCTTGCAATTTGTATTTTGACCACAAGGTCCAGGACATGATGACTGACATTTATAATTCTTACACGCTTTGTCTGCGGGACACTCTGAATTTATAACGCATTCCGGACGGCAGTTTGGAGGAGATCCAAAATATTCTGGCATACATGAACAAACACTCTGACCATTTGATACTCTACATTGACTATTCGGTCCGCATGGTGAAGGATTGCACGGATCTGATTTCTCCTCTTCACGATCTAAAAAATAAAATAAGATTACAAAGTATCCTTACTGATATATGTGTAACAAGTTGTAAAGTTTGTAAGTCTAGTAGTAAGGTTCACTTTAAAATGTTTAAATTACTTACGTATGAGTGCGCAATGCTGGAATGGATCGCCCGAAAATTGTGGTGGACATGTGCACAATGGGGAGTGATTAACAACTTGACATTCTGCATTTATAGCACAAGTACCAGGACATGGATCGACGCATTTATTCCTCGAACATGCTTTATTACTTGGACAATCTGAATTCACAACACACTCTGGTCGACATCCTTCATAAGGATCACCGAAATAGCCTTTCAGGCACACACATGCTCCCGTAGTACCTCGTTCAATACATTCGGCATTTGGTCCGCATGGAGATGGTGAACATGGATTGGATTGTTCAATTACAGCAAGTGCATTTAATGTACATTGCACAGATGGATCGCCCTTATATCCTTCAGGACAAATACAAATGGCTGTATGACTAACAACGCGACACTCAGCATTTGAACCACATGCTTGGTTACATGGATTTAGACATTTTCTGTTAATACAAGCCAACGACGAAGTACATTCACTGTTGGAAATGCACTCAGGCCGACAATTTGGTGGGGCACCTAAAAAGTCTGGTTGACATTGACATGTAGCTGTTCCAGTCGCTGATTCTTGGCAGATTGAGTTGGGGCCACAGGGCGATGGCTGACATGGGTTTACTGCGATGGTCGGCTCCGATAATGCTGCGAAATATATATTATGTCATGAAAAGATAAGATATATATAAGAACTGTTTAATGTACATGAAAATGAAAACTACTTACGTATATTAATGCATCGTGTAAATGGATCACCAGTGTATTTAGGCGGGCACGTACAAATAGGATTATGATTTATAACTTGGCACTTGGCTTCTACTCCACATGTCCCTACACATGGATTTATGCATTTTTGATTGCTACAAGCTTTGTCTAAAGTGCAGTCGGAACTGGAAACACATTCTGGGCGACAGGAAGGCGGTGCTCCGTTATATCCAGGCATACAAGAGCATATAGCCTGTTGATTACGTTCTGAGCAACGACTATAGGGACCACATGGGTTGGGTTGACACGGATTCGTGACCAAAGATTCTGCAAAGTAAACATTGAAGTAAAAATATATTAAAAAAAATTCACAATGCAAATAATTCAATATGTATTTTATTTCGAGCAGTTAAATCATTTTTACTGTCAATTTTATAATATCTACGTAACCACAAAAAATCTGATTTAATTACTTAAATATTTAATAACAAACCTTGTATTGGAGAACATCGCAAAAATGCATTTCCAGTCATTTTAGGTGGGCAAGTACAAATCGCCATATGTTTAATGACATCGCAAACAGCATTTATACCGCACGTATTATTGCACGGATTTACACACTTGTTCCTTACACAAGCCTTGTCCATACTGCACTCCGAGCTTATTGTACATTCGGGGCGACAACCGAAGTATGGATCGCCATTATATTCAGGAAGGCACGTGCAAATACCATTATTACATATTGCATTCATTCCACATGGGGATGGATTGCATGGATCGTTTAATGTTACATCTAAAAATTACAACAATTTTTTTTGTTTTTATTCATTAAAACCAACGTTTGTCTGAATAAAATATGTTAATTCAATAAAAAAAGTATAATGTGAAATCAAATTATAATGAATATTACAAGATTTGTAATCGCATGATTTGTTTATTTGAATACTATAAAAAAATATTTCAAAATTTTTAGTTCTGAAATATTGAAAACATTATAATTACCTTTTTGCGGTTTTATATAGCAGCTTTGGAACGGATCCCCATTATAGCCGTCGATGCAGGTACAAATGGATATGTGATTTTGTACTCGACATTCAGCATTTAATCCGCAGGAGCCAGGGCATGGGTCTACACATCTTTCATTAATACAGGCTTTGTCACTGACACAATCCGTATTAATTGTACACTCTGGTCTACAATTTGGTGGACTTCCTATATATTGTGGCGAACAAGAACATGACGGTACACCATTTATATCACGGCATTGCGAAAATGGACCACAAGGTGAAGGCACGCATGGATTTGTGGAAACTACAACTGCTTCTGCTTCAACTGTGAAATATATACAACACACGTTAATTTCATTTGTCCATGTTTGTTTAAATGTAAATATTATATACATATGGGATAAAAACATCACCTCTATAGCATCTAATGAATGGATCTCCTGTTGATTGGGTCGCACATGAGCATATTGGACTATGGTTTATTACTTTGCATTCAGCGTTAATTCCGCATACTCCAACACATGGATCCCTGCATTTCTCATTAATGCAAGCTTGATGTTGTGGACATTCTGAACTTATGAGACATTCTGGTCTACAGGATGGGGGTGTACCCAAATAATTTGCTTTACAAGTGCACACAGCTTGATTATTTGATACTTTACAAATACTGTTAGGACCACATGGCGACGGTGAACAAGGATCCCTTTGGATTAATTCAGCTTCTGAAAAAAATTATTAATGAATGTATTTCTACATCTAAAGATGCCATAGTCGAAAGCTCTCAACTACAATTCGAAGTGGACACAAAATTGTAGTGTTCCTATTCCAACAATACTACGAATTTTAATGTTTTAAAACAGAACAGTTAACGAGAAAACATACTGTTTACCCCAAAACATCGAAATAAATTTAAAAAATGCTCGTATCGCAAATGATTTCAGAACTACGTTCGTATTAAAAAAAATCCTCATATCCTTATTTGATATTTGCAACAACTTATTATTTATAACAACAGCGATTTAAAAAAATATATAAATGCTATATCTATACATATAATAAATCTGTAGAAGGGTCAATTCTGTACATTGAAAATATTGAAAAAATAAATAGCAGGGGGTGTTACTGGATCGATACCAAACCCAAATATGTGATTAAAAAAATTTTTGTCTGTCTGTCTGTCTGTCTGTCTGTCTGTCTGTCTGTCTGTCTGTCTGTATGTGAAGACATCACGTGAAAACTAACGGTTCGATTTCGATGAAACTTGGTATAATTATACCTTATTATCCTGGGCGTAAAATAGGATACTTTTTATCCTGGAAAAATACGTAGAAAAAAAATTAATCTTAATTTTTCAGTTTTATCCATAGACGTTGTTCTGTAGAACCGCGAACACACGTTGCGTATTATTATAGGCCTAGCCGTATTTGGGTCCAATAGATATTTATAAGAAGTCATTGTCAGAGTTACTCAAAATGGAGAAATAAACCATCCACGCGAAGACCGACATCCGCGCGGACGGAGTCGCGGGCGGAAGCTAGTAAATACATAAGTATATACGAACCATGTTTCTCTATGCACTCTTGATATGGACTTCCAATTAATCCAGGCAAACATTCGCATTTTGGAGTATGGTTTACAACATTACAAATTGCATTTCGGCCACAAATATTCGTACAAGGATTTTTACACTTGTTTTGAATGCAAGCTAAGTTTATAGCACAGTCAGAATTAACAACACATTCAGGGCGACATCCTTCGTATGGATTTCCAACGTATTCTGGTAAACATACACATGATCCTGCTCCCCTAAGTTCTTTACATATAGCGTTCGGCCCACATGGTGATGGTGAACATGGGGTAAGGGGAATGTCAATCAAGTTACACGAGATAAATGCGTCTCCAGTATATCCTTGTGAACAGTAGCATTGAGGAGCATGGCTCACAACTTTGCATTCAGCACCTGAACCACATGATCCAGGACAAGGATCTTTACATTTTTCATTTATACACGCGAATTCATTGGGACATTCTGAATTAGAAATGCATTCTGGTCTGCAATTTGGTGGAGTTCCTATGTATTCGTCACGGCACGCACATGATGGCGAACCATTAATTTCTTTGCAATCTGCATTGGGTCCACATGGAGAGGGATGACATGGATTCCCATAAATGGGTTCCTCGAAATCTAAAAAAAACATGTTATCTTAATATTTTTGAATATAGATTAGGTGAATTAGTTATTTATCATTACTCATTTTTTAATAATCCAATTTAATTTAACAGTTGTTTTAACTCTTACCCTTCAGTAAACATCTGCTAAATGGATCACCAGTTAAACCTGATGGACATGAACATATAGGGTTGTGATTTATCACTTGACATACTGCCCCAATTCCACAATTTCCTTTGCATGGATCGATACATTTTTGACCAGAACAAGCTTTGTTGAGAGCGCATTCAGCGCTGGTTACACATTCAGGTCTACAAGTCGGAGGTGCATCCTTATACCCAGGTAAACATGTACAAATTGCTTGTCCATTAACTTCACGGCACTGACTATTAGGACCGCACGGCGATGGGTTGCAAGGATTTATATTTTCGATCATTACTATAGGTCTGCATTCAACAAATGCATTACCAGAATGGTTCGGTAAACACGTACACATTGGAACGTGATTAATTACATTACATATAGCTTGACGTCCACATGTATTTTCACAAGGATTTACACATTTGTTTCTGAAACACGCCTTATTCTGTGGACAATCACTGCTGGTAAGACATTCTGGTCTACATCCAAAGTACGGATCACCCTGATATTCAAGCACACATGTGCATTTTCCATCATTGCACTCAGCGTTTGGCCCACAAGGATTGGGATTACAGGCATCGAGTTCGGGCAGTTCTGTAAATATAAACGGCATTAAAAAATACCTACACTATGGACAAAATATAATTTGAATACTACGATCAATTGTACACACCATCTTTTTGAAGTTCAGGATAGCATTGTACAAATGCGTCTCCCGTGTATTGATCCAAACACCTACACTGTGCGATATGATTGAATACAGAACATTGTGCATTGAATCCACAAGCGCCCAGACATGGATCTTGACATTTTTCATTGATACACGCTTGATTGCTTGGACACTCAGAATTAATTGTACACTCTGGTCTGCAATTTGGTGGAGTACCGATATAGTTTGTTTCACATGCACATGAGGGTGCTCCTCCAATATTACGGCAGATAGCATATAAGCCGCATGGTGCTGATGAACAGGGATCGACACTAATTGGTTTTTCTGGCCGAGAAGATACTGAAAGATTTAAGAATTTAATATAAAATCGTCAAAAAATTAATTAGTATTTATGAAAATGTCTGTATTGAAATGTACATTCGAAAATGCAGTTAACAGTGTACATAATATTTATTGCTTTCTGGTATATTTAAGACATATTTTATTACACAACAAGAAAAAATGCATGCGATTTATAATAATAATTAAAATCGATATTAAATGGTATTATATAGTTCGCAGTTCGCACCGAGGAAAAAAATCTTTGCGTTATAAATCATAACTTACTTATCATGGGATAACATCTTGTAAATGGATTTCCCGTTAATCCTTGTTTACAAACACAAATCGGACTATGATTGATCACATTACAGTTTGCACCTTCACCACAGCTGTCAATACAAGGATCCGAACATTTTTGGTTCATGCAGGCTAAATTGGAAGGACATTCTGAGCTCACTACGCATTCAGGGCGGCAGTACGGCGGTGATCCAACAAATAAGGGCAAACATGAGCACGTAGCTTGACCGTTTACTTCTTTACATTGACTATTAGCACCACACGGACTAGGATTACATGGATCTTTTTCCAAAATTTGCGCTAAAATAAAAACGGAAATAAATCGTTAATACATCCAGATTACTTAAGCTATAATTATCATGTTCTTGAAACAATACTTACGTTCTTGAAGTATGTTACAGTGACTAAATGGATTTCCTGTATAACCTGACTGGCAAATGCAATTTGGCAAATGATTGTTTATTTGGCAGAAAGCATTTACACCACACGTTCCTGGACATGGGTCTATGCATTTCATTCCTGAGCAAGCCTTATTCAGAGGGCAATCAGAATCAACCACACACTCTGGCCGACATCCTTCGTATGGATTACCTGTGTAGTCGCTTAAGCATTGACAAGCGCCTATTCCATTCTGTTCGCGACATATGGCGTTTGCTCCGCAAGGATTTGGGCTACATGGATGTAAAACCTCACTTGGTTGAGATAATATTTCCAAACTACAGTGCGAAAACGGATCTCCTGTGTATCCAGATTGACAGATACACATCGGAGAATGACTGACTACTCTACATTCTGCGTTTATACCGCAACTACCAACACAAGGGTCTGAACATTTTTGGTTGATACAAGCCAAGTTATCGTTACATTCGCTGTTACTGATACATTCTGGTCTGCAATTTGGTGGAGTTCCCTTATAACCATTAAGGCATGCACAAACTGGACTATCATTCGTGTTCCTACAAGTTGAGTGAGGTCCACAAGGTGTTGGTTCACATGGATTTATTTGTATCGGTTCCCGTACTGAAAAACATATATGTAGTTTCATTATACTATGTATACCAATTTTACAAAAAACATGAGTAAATTTCAAGTATATACACTTACCAACAAGATCACATTTTATGAAGGGATCTCCGGAGAAAGAAGGCGGACATGTACAAATAGGATTATGACTTATTACGTCACATACGGCCGCTATTCCGCAGGCGCCTTCACAAGGATTTATACACTTTTGATTTTGACAAGCTGCATTAAGAGGGCATTCTAAGCTTACTACGCATTCGGGTCTGCAATTGGGAGGACTCCCACGATAACCAGGGAGGCATGAACACACAGCTTGGCCGTGGGACTGTTGACACTGGCTGTTTGGTCCACAAGGTGATGGATTGCATGGGTTTTGATTATTTACTGGAAAAACAAACATCAGCTTTTAGTTATATATCTATTTATAGTTTTCGTTTGTATTATTATCAAGAAGAATACAAATCTCACCAGCCATGGCTCGACATTCGACAAAGGCATTCCCACTCATTCCACGTGGGCAGGAACACATTGGAATATGATTGTTTACTTCACAAATAGCATTTTGACCACAAGTTCCAATACATGGATCAATACACTTATTCCTTCGACAACCTTTATCACGGGGACAATCTGAATTATGCACACATTCAGGTCGGCATCCAAAATATGGATCACCATGGTAATCTGCAAGGCATGTGCAAATTCCATTGACACAATTTGCATTCGATCCACAAGGGTTTGGATGACAAGGGTCACTCGGAGTAGGCACGACAACATCTAAAAACATAATTACTTGTTTAAATTGCAAGTTCCAAAAAGTTAATTAATTTTAATTTTTATATTATTAACTAACCTTCTATCAATTGAGGCTTGCAATCTCTAAATGGATCACCCGTAAATCCTTCAGGGCACAAGCAGACCGCAATGTGATTATTTACGAAACAATTTGCATATAGACCACAAGATCCCTCACATGGGTTACGACATTTTTCTGATATGCAAGCTTTGTCGCTAGGACAATCGGAATGAATTACACACTCAGGCTTACAGAACGGCGGTGATCCGATATATGAAGGTAAACATGAACAAGATGGGAAACCATTGACGTTACGGCACTCTGCATATAGACCACATGGCGATGAAAAGCATGGATCCCTTAGCTCCGTCACGGCGAAATCGATTTCTAAAATTGAATGATAATATGTTGTTAAGTTGTACGTATAAAATAAGCCAAAGAGATATTTTTTAAATTAATAACTTACGTAATTTTGCACGGCACTCTATGAAGGGATCTCCAGAATAACCTTGCCGACATGAGCATACAGGGCTATGATTTATTACCTTACAATCAGAGTTAATCCCACATGGTTTAGGGCATGGGTTCATGCATCTATTATTGATGCAAGCCCTGTTTGTTTTACAATCTGAATTAATAATGCATTCAGGTTTACAATTAGGTGGATTTCCCATATAGTTACTCAAACAGGAACACACCGGTTGATTATTTACGACTTTACAAACCGCATTCAACCCACATGGTGATGGATTACAAACATTCACTATGACATCTTGAGCTAAAAAAATTGAAGCATATAGAAAACAGAAAAGGGGATAAAACATAATAAACATGATTTTTTAATATTTATCCACTTACTCCTTATTTGTGAACACATCATGAGCGGATTACCCGTAAATCCAGCGTGACAATTACAGTTTGGTTTATGATTTGCAACATAGCAATCTGCATTAAGACCACATACTCCTGGACATGGATCGACGCATTTATTACGAACACAAGCCAAAGTGAGAGAACAGTCAGAATCGGCAATACACTCTGGCCGGCAACCTTGGTAAGGATCACCGAAGTAGTCAGGAAGACATGTACATGATCCTGCTTTTCCTTGTACTTTACACTCTGCATTTGCCCCACAAGGCGAAGGCTCACATGGATTTATATATTCAACGGCTGAAGGGGCTGAAATTTTAAGTAGATGAAATGTATTCACTTACCATACATATCCATTTACCGTAGAAGCACTTACTTCATCCGAAGCGTTAGTCGAAGCTTATCCCGGCATGGCGACAATAAGTGATGAATCCGATGACGTCTTTGCGAACCAGCCGTATATCCAAAGCGGCCGCTCGAGGAAACGGCCTAAGCTTACTGTAAGTGCTATGTTATCTCCGCGTGCTCCGGTCATAAGCAAGGCATATTAATTTCAAATAAAAAACATGTTACAATATTTTTGTTACATCCCTTCTGAAAGCACTTAACGATCTAATTAATTTATTATTATTTATGAAACACATTATACACCGTTTCGTTGTGAATACCGATTTTATTATTAAAGCACATAAATAAAACGTGCATTAGCGAAATTACCTAACCGAGCTTTTCGACTGGCATGGTAGTCAAATCACCTTTAAGTAAAACCGCCAATGCAGTTCTATTTTAACATTAGTATACCGTGTCAGGCGTAACCTTCAATGA
>CAJQZM010040934.1:0-10223 GCA_907164665.1 Colias nastes | reverse complement strand
GAATCAGCCTTTGCAAATTGAGGAACCTGTAACCTTGTAACTTTACTCAAGGTACATTTTTATTTTACGAATATATTGGTACAAAATATGCGACATCAATAAAAATAGAAATGAATTTGAATTGAAAACACAATCACGACAACCTATAATTACGTTACTTTTGCTATAAAAATTGTTGAAATATTAATATTTAATATCTGCAACCAGCTATAGCTTTATATATCTTGGTTTTAATTTGCAGTAAACAATCAGGATGTATAAAATGAAAAGTATTATCCCGATTGAACAATCTATAGATTTACCAACATGCATGTATTATATGAAGAATCCCAACCAGCAGGTTGTTGCTAATGATGACATACAATTGAATATTCGTGACCAGGTTATGAGATTCCTTAAGGTTTATTTCAAAAAAATATTTTTTTATTTTATTTTATTATTAAGCGCAAATATAATTGATACAAAACATTTTATCAACCCTATACATTGTGTGTGGCTACATTATATTTAACACCAAGATGTATAATCTTATGTTTCAGAGTGCACCCAACAACAAAATGTTGGATCTTGAAAATAGGCAAGATCAGCTGCTCAAAAAATTGGATAAGCTTTATGAGAAAATCCAAATAATAAGTTCTTCCTGCAAATTGAATGACACTGTTAATAATAAAATCAAGCCATGCTCAAAAATATCTCAGGTATTACTCATCTATAAATTAATCTATACATATAATAAATATTTTTAGAAATGTACAAGGAGCTAGGTTAAATGTACTGTGATTCTACACAACTGCCTTAATGATGAAGACAGTTGATAACAAACCACAGTAAGTCAACAACTTAACAAAGTGATATAATACATATTTTTAGAAATGTACAAGGAGCTAGGTTAAATGTACTGTGATTCTACACAACTGCCTTAATGATGAAGACAGTTGATAACAAATCACAGTAAGTCAACAACTTAACAAAGTGAGGGTAGTTGGGTCAAACGTCGTATAAACAACGTCTGAGACCCAAGACATGATTCATATGAATGCGCCACGATTCAAAAGAAGGCAGTATTTTATAGTATTCGACAGCTAAGCATCTTCGGACATGAAATATTGACAACTATTCATCCACAAAAATATTACATCAAAAGTTATGTATACGATATTATTAATATTTTAAAAACTGTTAAGATTCATTGGGTGATGAATTTGAAACTAAACATTTGTGGAAAAAAATTCTAAACATGGTTCAAACTTCAAACACATTTAGTTTTTTTTTTACAAATGGCTTAAATGATGTTATTGAATGTGTACAAAACATCATAACAAAGAAATGTCTATAAAATCATTAAAAACACTAGTTTTTGGTATCTATTTACCTTATAATATAATTTATTTTGTAATGAAGATATAAAGAGTAATATGTAATGAGAGAATGAAGATAGATATCATGTATATAAGCTGATTTTGCTCTAATTTATTATATTTTTTAATTTTTTAATTATAGATAAAACCCGAGGAATTGGTGTTGGTATTAAGTCCAGATAATTTACCATGGTTCTTAGTTAAAATTTTGAAGGAAAATTTGGATTTAAACTTTACATGGCACATTCATTCTTCTACCCCTTCCAACAAAATTCCAAAAATTAAATCATTCTTTGAAAAGGTCAAGTTTGAAAACACTGATGGAAAAGTCAACCTAAGACTGATTTTTAAGTATGGTAAGTATTTCATTAGTATTAAATGTGAGTTTTATTGGAGTTTAATTAAATTAACCATAGCCACCCATTTGTGTATTTTTATATGATATAATTTTTTTAACCTTTACTTATGGAGCAGCATTAAACAATTTAATGCTTTCCTATATCTAAAACTGCATCTAATACAAAAATCTATTGTTGTTATGCTACATTCCTTAAAGTCCTCCTCAATAAATATACTAACACTGAGAGATTTTTTTTTTCAATTTGGACTATTAATTCTTGATATTAGTGAGTTCAGTCAAACAAAGCTTCAACTTAATATAAATTACCATTATATGTATTGAATCAAACTGATATGATAAGTCTTGTCAAACTTAATTCATCTATCCAGTCCTTTTTGTCTTTAAATAATTATGAAACTAAAAATATTCTTATATTCTTGTTTCAGAGTCAGCTAGTACAGAATTGAGAATTTCATCATTGGGATTACCAATACTAGGAAATGTAAATGTATTGAGGTATCTTTGTGAGATATTCCCAAACACTGTTCCATATGATTTTAATGATTATGCAGCTGAGAGTTTATTGGATACTTGTTATTTACTTGAAAATTCTTCAGAGAAACAAAAGCAAGTCCACTGTCAAAAATTATTTCAAAATGGAAGTCAATGGATTTATAACAACAAGTTTAGTATCATTGACCTTGCTGTATATAATGAAGTAAAGCAATGGAAAAATGTACCAAAAATTGTACCACAGCAGTGGTTGGTTAATTGTGAGAAGTGCATATTATAATTTATAAAGTACCTAGTATCTATATACATAATATTTACAAATGCTGACATTGTGTATTTATTTCACTAAATATAAGTCTTTTATAATCTGTTGAGTTTATTTGTTATGCACCCGCAAACTCAGTCAGAAATTAAATAGCTTAAAATTGGTGAAATCATTTTTTAAATGGGATAACTTGTAGTTTTTTAAATTATCCAGTTTTATTTAATCTAATCTAAATCGAAATAATTTTAGTTAAATACATATTTGTTACGACAAATTTTGTCTATATTTGAAGTATTTGTGTGTATTTGAAGTGTTTGTTTATTATTAAAATTATCCCTGACGCCCAAATAAAAGATTACCTAAAAATTTCGTAGGTCATAACTCAATGTCTTGCTCGTACGCACCACATCAACCAGAAAACCACAAAAATTAGCGAGGGTCTGTTAGAACTGCCACCCTGCGGCAATTAAACAACTAAGTTGATAACACAGTTGACAGATATATACTACGTACATACAGTTATGAAACTAAGCCCCTGCGATGAAATTATGACATAAGCACTATTATAGCTATAGGGCTGTTACCTTTTTGATATTTAACCGACTTCAAAAATAAAGGAGGAGGTTATCAATTCGGCCTGTATATTTCTGTTTGCTTTTTTTTCACAGTTGATTTTGTGGTAATTTTGAGATAAAAACCCGTTAAAATAAAAAAATGGTGTAGCCTAAATATGAATTTACAAGAAGAAACAATCCGAATTAATACACCTTGGTAAATACGTTTTTATCAGTGCTATATTTCGAAAGTTTGTTTTGTTATGGACGCCAAAGGCTTTTTAATGTACCTAAATTATTTATAACTAGCTTTCCACCCGCAGCTTCGCCCGCGCAGTCAAAGAAAAACCCGCATAGTTCCCGTTCCCGTGGGATTTCCGGGATAAAACCTATCCTATTTCCCGGGGTAAAAGTAGCCTATGTCCTTTCTCGGGTATCAAAATATCTATATACCAAATTTCATGCAAATTGGTTCAGTAGTTAAGGCGTGATTGAGTAACAGACAGACAGACAGAGTTACTTTCGCATAATATTAGTATGGATGCTTGATATTTGTATTATACATATATTCAATAATTCTTTTAAACCAGAATTTACAATACTTGTATGTAGGTATACCTACTAAATTATTTTTAAAACGATAAATTAAATTAAATTAAAAAACACAAAATATGCAAAAATAAATTAAAATTATTATTATACGAGCATAGAACCTCCACCTTTTTGTTTTAGGATGAAAAAGAAAATAGTTTGACAGGCTTAGTGCTTGACAAAGTGGTAAAGTCACGTATCGATAAAAATACAATAATTATAATATCTATCTTTTTCTTCCCTAATATTTACGTAATTATGCACATAAATTTAAACAAGATTTTTTTAAGGTTTCCATTTTTTTAGATTTTTGTGCTCTTCTAGATTGCGTAAAAAATAGATGCGATCTTTAAACAGACTGGACTCCTAATAGTGACTATTTGTAGCTATCATTTTGGTGGAAATATGTCAACATAATTTAAAACTCATGCTGCCATATCTATAGAAATTAAAAAAATAGTCTCTTTTTAACTTGTAGTCAGATACGGTATTTACAAATATATTTATTGAAAGGGCTACAAACTGAAACAATCGATATTTATTTAATGTGAATTGACATCACTTTAAACTTTTTTCTATACTATGTATCTTTGTCATTCAAAATCTGTGGATGTGTCACCCGCTACTATCGATCCCCCTCAATACCCTCGTAAACACGCTTGATGGGGGGGGAGCCATTTCGAACATTTTGTATGAAGTTTCCTTACTGTATGTATCTGTATATTGTGTTGATAATCTAGTTTCGACACTGTCGCCACTTATAATTATTCAAGATCAGCTAAACCCTATAGTTCCTGAAGTATCGACCGTACAAAAAATAATAGAACATAAATGAAAGGAAATTTTATGTAGAATATTTTCCTAGAAGTAACCGTGATGCTATTTTTGCAGGTTTCAGTCTTATAAGCATAAATCTAAATAAGGTTCCTTTGAATCCCTCCCTTAGTTCACCCCCCACCCTTGAGGACTTTCGATATCATCATCGTCATCATCATTCGATATATCGCAAATTTCACTAATTTCCTCGGACTATGTGATTTTATCAATGAAAATATGACAAGGCGGGAAATTTTTGAATTTAACGCCATATCTACAAGGTGTGTTCCACAGAGGTGTGGTTGAACACATGTGCATTGTGCATGCAGTAATTACTTGTAATTATAATTTAGATAAACTTAAATATATGTAGTTTAGAAGACTATAAAAGAACGTGCTTTATTTAATTTTATCATCTAATAAAAATAAAATTATAACATAATAATTAGTACTTATTTGTTTTTTATTAAGTATTCAAATTTAAGATTATAATTCTTAATTGGTATTTGTGGTATTTAGATACACTAATGAAATTATTGTAATATCATAAGTGTAAAAAGTTTGAACTATAAATTAAATCTGTCCCTTTGTTTGAACTATAAATTAAATAAAAAAAGACGTGTGGCACTCGGGGACTGCCGCGGTAAAGCTATTGCATAGCATGCCTTCAAGCCACACCTCCGTGCCCGTCGGAGTGGGGAGCGTGAGGTTTTTCGTTACGCAATTTCTGGATTTGGTCCCCGCGCTCAAGGCCCGCGATAGAAGCTATGCAATAGCTTAAAAAAAAAACTAAAGGGGACCTAACGAAAAAATTGTGGGACCTTCAAGGATCTAACGGAGACCTATCGATCAAGGTCTTTTTCGACCCAAAGTTCCATTGATGGGGTGCTAAGTTTGCATTGGTCAAGTCACAAGCGTCCACAGAAACTAATTAATGAATATAAAAAACATGTATCTACAATGTTTGTTATTTATTTTGTTTAATTAAATAATAAGTAAATTTTGGTATTTTATTGCCGTATGCAGTCAGAATGATGAAATAAAATAATGATTGATTATTTGTTACGATTATCCAAACACAAATGACATTTAGGAAACTGAATAGAGGTTATGTTTACTGGTTAATTTTGTCGAGTCAGAATAGTTATCTTCGTAACAAGAGTTCTAAGAATTTCAGTAGGAATACGAAAGATAATCAAGATGTTGGTGACATTAAAAACATTACAACAGCAAACATTTCAAATTGAAATAAATCCGGACGAAACCGTTAAAGCATTGAAACTTAAAATTGAAGTTGAAAAAGGCAAAGATTATGCGGCAGACAATCAGAGACTTATTTACGCAGGTAAAATTCTACTTGATGACGATGAACTTAAGAAATACAACATAGATGAGAAGAAATTTATTGTAATTATGGTAACAAAGCCCAAAACAGCCGAAGTCCCGCAAACATCTACATCCGCTCCTGAAGCTGGTGAAAGTACGTCAACAGAGAGCGGAGATGGTAAAAACAAAAAAGCAGAGGAAGCGCCGAAAACATTGCCAGCGCCAGAGCCGGAACGCGCTGTTGAACCAATAGCTGTACCCATTGATCCTGAGTTTGAATCTACTGTTCAAAGTATTATGGACATGGGTTATAATCGACAACAGGTAGAACAAGCTCTCCGTGCCTCTTTTAATAATAGAGAAAGAGCAGTTGAATACTTAATAACAGGTATACCTGATGACATACTGCAAGAACAAGAGGCAGAAGAAAGTGCAGATGATGATCCTTTAAGTTTCCTTCGTGATCAACCACAATTTCAACAGATGCGTGCAGTAATTCAACAAAATCCTAATTTATTAAACACTGTTTTGCAGCAAATTGGACAATCTAACCCTGCACTTTTGCAAGCTATAAGTCAACACCAACAAGCTTTTGTGAGAATGCTCAACGAACCCGTGAATGCACCTTCTGGCGGTGCTGCTGTTGCAGCTCCAGAAGAAGTAGTTGTTCCCGAAAGTCAATTAAATCAGCAGCCACAAAATGTCATCCATGTTTCACCCCAAGACAAAGAAGCTATTGAAAGATTAAAAGCATTAGGTTTTCCTGAACATATGGTTATTCAAGCTTATTTTGCTTGTGAAAAGAATGAGAATCTTGCAGCAAATTTTCTTTTGTCACAAAACTTTGATGATTAACAACATAATTAAACTTAATTTTTTAAGACATTGTTTACTTATATAAATTTCAGAGCCTAAATAGTTCTTATCTTTTGCTTTGTATATTTGATTGATATGATTTATGCACAGTTATAAAAAAAGAAGCCATAATTATTAAAATATCAGCAAATGTACCTTATTTTAATTACAAAATTCAAAATTGTTATTTTTTCAGGTATCTATGTACTTTCAGTACTGAGTTTTAATAAAATAAAAA
This sequence comes from Colias nastes, assembly GCA_907164665.1. NCBI lineage: Eukaryota > Metazoa > Arthropoda > Insecta > Lepidoptera > Pieridae > Colias > Colias nastes. Next base: position 3,367 of record CAJQZM010040934.1, on the reverse strand, counting down.
GTGAATAAATTGTAAATGTATTTTCTTACTCATGATATGGTAGATTATTATTTTTTGTTACATTTCACCTTTACTTGAGCTATCAATAATTCACAGAATATTATACTTTTGTAAGTTTCATGTGTTTTTTTGTAAAAATAGAAACAAGAAGAAAGAAACAACTCGGTTAATAATGAAAATATCAAAATTTATAAAAAGTGTCACCTTTTTTAATCTAAAGTCTTAACTATAAATCGAGACTTACCCTTACTGTATATCCTACTAATATTATAAATACGAAAGTTTGTATGTTTGTTTGTTACTCCTTCAAGCAAAAAACTGCTGAACCCATTTTCATGAAATTTGCAAACAGGTGACATAGAGTTACATTGATTGACACGGGATAGTTTGATCTCGAAAATCTCACAAGCTAGTATAATAATATTTAGAAATACATGCTGACCCATGCAACTTCGTTGAATGTTCCCATTATTGCAACATATTACCACAGTATTACATTAAAGGAAATAATATTGTAATACTGTGATATTACATTGTCTGCTCCAAGGTCTGCTCCTATTGGTACCTACTATGATATTATATTTTTTCCCATAGCCGCGGCCGTAAATTAATTAATGTACTGTCCAACACAAATATTTCATTATATAGGTAGTTCTTGCTCTTCAGATCTTTATCTAATATAAGTAAAACACGTACACAGTATCACAGGCAGTATCTAGGACCTACTTAGAGCATTAGATTTCATGGATGATATGCGCTGGATGCAAGCAGAGCACAACAGTGAAAACTTTAGGTAGGTATTTATTTTATTATTATCTGTCGGTCGCCCGAGTCGTCCAATGACCTAACGTATAATTTCGGCGTGTATTTGTATTCATCCATTTATTTTCGATACTAATTAATAATTGTGAACAATTTACACTTTATTGATCTAAAAATAATTCGATTTTTATTTAATAAGGGAGAAAGTTCAAAGTGTGCCTATGTTCTTTCTCAGGGTCTAAGGATTGTTTGTGCCAAATTTCATCAAAATCGGTTGAGAGGTTTAAGCAGGAAAGCGTAACAGACAGATATGAGATAGACAGACACTTTCGCATTTGTAATAAAATAATATATACCTAAATATAATATATTATAAGTAGGGATGTATAATGTATATATACAATCATATAGCGTGGCGACGCGTCGCGTCGCGTCGCCACGACTTAAATCTGTTACGTGCGCATAAAGAAGTTTTACATCAACAGTCCTCAGACGAGTTAATTAACTTCCTTCTTAGGTATGCTTATAAAAATACTAGCTTACCGCCCGCGGCTTCGCCCGCTTTGTCTAAAACCTAATAAATTATATAGGTACTAAAACCTTCCTCTTGAATCACTCTATCTATTAAAAAAAACCGCATCAAAATCCGTTGCGTAGTTTTAAAGATTTAAGCATACAAAGGGACATACCTAGGGACAGAGAAAGCGACTTTGTTGTACTATACTATGTAGTGATGTAGTGAAGCTTGATTGCTTTTATGGCAAAGAGGTCGACTATTGTTTGTACAAGTTCAAAGGTGGTACTTACTGTGTAGCAAAAAAACTGTAAAAACTGTGTGTAGACACAGTCAAATCATTATTTTTAGCATTTTTAAATAGTCACAACTAGAACAAATTTAATGGGAATTTCAAATACCTACTTAATAAAAAAATCATTAAATTCGGTTCACCCAGTCAGAAGTTCTGAGGTAACAAAATAAAAATAAAAAAAGACGTGTGGCACTCGGGGACTGCCGCGGTAAAGCTATTGCATAGCATGCCTTCAAGCCACACCTCCGTGCCTGTCGGAGTGGGGAGCGTGAGGTTTTTTCGTTACGGAATTTCTGGATTCGGTCCCCGCGATAGAAGCTATGCAATAGCTTAAAACTTTTTAATTAGAACCTCCTCTTTGTATGTTGAAATCTTGTTGGAACATGGAGATTCCAACTGTCATTATTGTTTTTCTTCGTGTATTTTCAAAAATACTAGAAAATCTGTAGGAACTACTCAATATTAAATAGCTAAGTAAATAGCTAACTTAATACATTATGCCAGTTTATAGTACTTAATACTACTTTGTGATATTACTTACTGTGATAATGTTTAATTTTTACTTTTATCTGTAAAGGAAGATTGAGGGACGACTTCACTCTAGATAAATGATGCTGGATAAGTGTGATAGTTGTTTTTTAATGATCTGGTTTCATCACAGCTATAATATTATCCTAAATAAAATGTATAATATATTAAAATAAAATAACCAAGAAGTACATCAAACAGTTAATATTATTAATATTTATAAATAGCATAAGTTAACATAAAAAGCTATGTTGGTATAAACTTTATCGAATCTAATTTAAAAGGCACTTTCCACAATGTCTTACATTAATTGTTGCCATTTGCCACTAAAGACATGCGTCTACTTTGTTTGTAAAACGTAACAAAAAAACTAATAACAGTACAAACTTATACAGAGTTCGGCATGATATTAATGGCAATTGACTACTTATAAAATCTTATATTTAATAATGAATCAAGTCAATTAATTACCCTCCAAGAAGATTAAAATGATAAGATAATGTAAAGAAAATTAGTAAAACTCCACATATTGTAATTTTATCCATAGCAAAAAATACTAAAATAGGTTTATTTGTATAAACTAACCAGAATAATAAAACCTCTTGTGATATGCGAAGTGAGTCAATTTTCGTTCAATTTACTTCTTTCATTTTAATATGTACAATATAATCAAACTTTATATAAATACAATCTATACATATCTAAGCTATATGTACACACTGTACATTTCATTTTTATGTGTGAAATTTAGTACATCACTAATTTAAACTGTACATTGCAATAGGGTTATTGCACGAATGAACTAAAAAATAACTTTGGCTTATCTATTAAATCACCATATTTAGGCGTTTATAATACCTAAGCAACTTAAATGAATGGTTCACAATCGGTAATTCTGTTCACTTCATAAAATGTGCTATAGATGAGTTGTAATTTGTAATATTATGACTATTTACAACTCATACATATAATTAGAAATAACAAAAGTATATACTTCTGAATAAAAATGATAGGCTTTTTTTGACAATTAATAGGTGAATGAGGCGATGGCACGAAAAAACCTCTGTTGTATGATTTAAAAAAACATATCCTATACATTACTATTAATTAGAAATTCTTGTGAAACAAAATATTAAAAGTGAAATATACTGAGGATATTTAAGGGATTTTTTAAGAAAACATTTAGTTGCAAAATAATGTCAACATTTTCGTGTTCTTTGAAGGTCCCAGATAGAACCGATAAATTGACCGAGAGCGTTATTACGATA
>CAJQZM010040931.1:32440-72141 GCA_907164665.1 Colias nastes | reverse complement strand
CGTTACCGTTTGTAATTGATTTCATTGTTCTATATTACTTTTATGTCTCAAAATTCAATAAAAACATCATATTGAACAGTATTAATTTGTTAATTTAAAAAAGTTAAATATTAAATTAGTGGTCCACTTAGGTCGTGGACCTAGCCCAGGGGGGGGGTCATGACCCCGTGACCCCCCCCCTGGATCCGCGCTTGTCTTACCGGTACAAACTAAACAATTGAATTAAATGTACCTACATAATGTTTAAGACTGACAAATGAGACATTAGGCATATCTATCAACATCTCTATCTATTCACAATCCTCTCAATAGTAGAGTAAATATATTTACTATATATGTATCTAAATATGATTGCAAATATGTAAAGATCATTTGATTGAACTAATACAATCTGACGCTTGGGTTTGGGTACATTCCCTTGTGGCAGTGATGCTGAACCTTATGTAGATAGTATGTAAATATTGTTCCTGTAATAAAAATGACTGATTGAAGATTTGATTTTGTATTGTAAGGATGCGACTTATGTTATCGTTTACAACAGATATGAAACGGATAAGCTAACATATAAGGTAATTTTAATCATAATTATATCCCTTTATACTGGAAAGTCGTACCCCGGAAAACGCATCGTTTCAAATTGTTAGAAATAAAAATTAAAAATAATCGTAATACTTGTAAGAGTTAAAACTAAGAAAATAGCTTAAATTTAGATTGCCAAAGTTAAGATTCAACTTAAGGTCGATAGCTAACATTTATTTGCTTCATCCTGAAAAAAAAAAATCCAAAAGACAAACTGGGCGTTTGTTTATGTAAAAAAGGCAATTTGCTACAAACATCTAATATTACTATTCGATTATCTTTTATCGCCGGTGACCGATCATGCATATAGTTGACATAACCCACTCGATACTTATTAGCATGGCGCTGATTGGACATACGAGTGTGTCGATCGATGGACATGCTTACCTTTGTTAATGAAACACTGAACATAAATCACGTGACGTAAAGTTTGTTTAAAGAAAAGCTCTTATGTTACACACTACAGCTATTTGTTTTAAACCGGCTTCGACAGTGACCAAGGTAATTAAAAAGTAGCATATACAACCTCCTAATTCCTATCTCCACATACGCGAAATAAAGACAAACAAACTAAAGCATTTTAGTAACGTATATATAACATATTATGTTACTGTTCGCCAAACCTTAATGAAAATTTGTATGTAATGTAATTGTATAACGTACTTATTTTAAATGTTCCCTTCGTGTTACGCGTTGATACTTCGTTGATGCCTACAGCCTATTAAAATATTTGTTCGTTGTTTTCATATAACAATTGTATCTACGTGTAGTGGAACGCACATTAGAATTCTGTGGTTAAATTTTGCCTAATGGATGATCCTAGTTTTACTTATTATGTCATCTGTTTAAAATGTATGTGTAAATTGAGGTAACGGTGTGCAATTATTAGTAGTATGAATAATAAAATATTTGTTTATTAATGACACTGAATAATTCTATTAGTTTTAAAATCAAGGAAAAGTATAGCATATCCATCGTGCTTTCAATAGTCGAGCAAAATAAAATTCCAATCGAGAAGCTTGGAAGACAGTTACGTTTCTCTTTGCAGCATCTTTAAAATTTCAAGTCACTTAAAAAATTCAACTTACAGAACAAGAGTTGCCTGTCTTTCACGTAAGGTTTAGCAATGTAAATTTATGTGAACGCTTTATATAACGTGAGCTTTTTTACGATTGCTGAAATACAATTTATTAAAATGATTACAATATATTTGGCTACAGTAATCTAATTTCTATTACAGACTTTCTTCTTATATTTAAATTCAGAGAAAAGAAACCTCATACCAATAAACTCATGTAAATTGTTAAACCATCTGCACTCTCTCAGTCTGAGCTTAACTGGATTAAAAATTTAAACCAAAGAAAGTCATAAAGCCGTGACATACGGAGCAAAGGATGGACATTAACCGTTGGCTCGTTTTATTATTCTGTCGTTGACGTACATTGCCCGTAAGAACGTGTCCACCAGCCTCGCTGGGAGCTTTGCACAATGCACATATTGTTATATAATGCGGTGCAAACTCGAAAAAGTATTGTTAACTATGCTTTAAATGTTTATAACAAAAAGCGCGCGAAACAAAAGGATTTTATTTTTAGGGATTGCTAACGAGATTTAGGTTGCCGACTTGGTTTTATGAAGTGGAAATTAATGTCCTATACAATAATGCAATAATATAAAGTTTTAAAAATATTTTCCTTTTATTAACATTGACTGTCTATATAAATAAATACCTTCCTACTTACTTCACAATAATAGAACTGATTGATTTTTTTTGAGGCATCGGAATGATAATCAGGTATCTAAAAATACGGTAATTGGCAATTATAAAGAATACTGATAAAAGTAGTGTAATCAAATTGCAATGTAATGTTACACGTTAGTGTGGGTGCGATAGTAAAACATGATTTGTAACCTACACTACAGTGATAAGAAAAATCAAGATGACCTTTACTCAAAACTACGAATACATACCGTGATTATCTTTAGAGTACTCTTGATATTATCCACTTAATATTGAAATGGATTAATAATAATTTATCCGGGATAAATTAGCTTTGTTTACTAAATGAATTATTATAATGAATAACAGACAATTTTTAAAAAGCTCTTTGTTCTTTACAAAAGCAATTATTGTTAGAAATTCGAAAAGAATTTGGTAACAAAGTGATACCTTTATTTATTATTTTTGAGAAGATCGCTTTGATTGAAATAATTTTAGTACCCAGCGGTGATGGATGGCCTAAATTAAGCTGATAAAATTAACATGGAAATAAGAATATTATGGAAATTAGTTAGTATCTTTTTTCACAGACACATGTAAATTTTTTGAGTAAACAAAAAAAATTGGGCCATAATAGATAATAATAAGGTAAAGATAAGATAATCGTTGTCATATTTAAAGAATTTTTAAGTGGTCATTACACTCTGGCTACAAAAAAAGATGCAAACTCAAATGATTGAATGAATATGACTAAGAATATTACTCAAATTATATTATAATTCGAGTAAAGCACAGTTTGTTCAACAACTCAAGAAACACAGTTTTACAAGCAAGAAGTTTGTATGAGAGTAATGTATGAACTTTTGTGATGTAGAAAATTGCTTTCAACAAGCAATTAAGACGAATTGCAAGATTGTGTTGTATCCGCTGGGAAGTGGATGAATGATGAAGGAATATTAATTTATTGATTAATATTGAAAACAGACACATTTAACATCAAAAATGTTGTAAACTAAATGGTAGAGCATATGGGAGATTTCGTATGTAGGATAATTCAGAATTTCAGAGGCTTGTTTGACTATAGGAATCGTATCGATATAATAAGAAAATCACTTTATTGTTATTTATATTTTTATCCGATTAATTATTAATAATATTTTATAATATTAATGTACATTTGTCGATTTATTCAGCAGCTATGATTTATGAAAGTTTTTTATAGAACAAAGTTATTAGATATAACTTATTTATCTTAACAATTAAGAGAAACGAAGTGAATAATATTATAAAAATTGAAGATATTGAATTAAAATATTGAAGATAAACTGAAATTTCACGAACAGTTACGACATACTAAAAATTCTGTTTAATATTATAATTCTTCTTGTTCTTGACTTGTTACTACCAAGTTTATTACCTATGCTTAAATATGTTCAGTTCAAATATTTTAAAATAAAGAACAATTTATTATATTTTTTTATGACTAAATATTAACAATTTTTACATTAACCCAAACAGTAAACAGACAAATTTTCACTTAAATATAGTATAGCTAAAATTTACAACGGATCTAATAGCATGTAATTACATTTCCTCATTACCTCATTCACCCTTCGAAAGCGAATACAGTGAGTTTCATATCCTTCACAATATCCTTAGTAACCACAGATAATATAATTCTATACTAGATGTAACTTTTTAAATAGGTCGTAACATATAGAAGCTTCTTGAACAATCTCAAAAGAGATATAGTTTCCTTTACTTTTTAAGGAGGTGAAAAGTAACAAGGTTCTAACATTTTACACGGCTCTATCTCCCGTATCCCACGTACATTCAATAAATACAATTTCGCTAGCCGTGCTCTGCTTTCGATAGTACACTGTGATTTACCACAATTAGTGACCTACTGTATCGGAAAATAAAAAAAAAATTGTGTAAGTTAAAGTTTAATGTCATTACTTTTTAAAAGCGAATGTTACCGAAATATAAGTATATCTATTTTTTAGGTTCTTTTGCATATCATTAATTCTTTAATACAGACAATAAAACATTTTGATTTTAGAAGTTATTCCATTCCATATTTAACTAAAAAGTAAAAACAGGAAAGACGAAACAACAAAAAATCTAGCACTTTTAATAGACTTTATTCTTTACCCATTAAGGCGTTTACAAACGTGCACCTGACACGTCTTCAACCTTTATAGTGCAGCGCCTGGGGGTTTTCACCTCGGATTAGAGTTATAGTGAATGAATTAATATGATCGATGTGGGATATTGTTAAATAAGCTATAAATTGCAATGTTTACCCATTTTTTTTTTGTGCACTCCATTGTTTCATTGTTTAAACAAATTATTGTGAAAAATTCATGTTTGACCATAGAGGGTGTCCCAAGAAGTAGTGATATACTGAAGCTGGGAGGTAGAGGACATAAAGGGCTATCCGAATCACCCCCATGTATATTATGCGATTTTTCGTATTTTCGGAGTTATGACGTTTTTTTCAAATTTTCACCTATCGCCGAGTACGTAGAGATTTTGATTTATGGTGACGTGAATTATGGCGGTAAATGCTTGATTTTTTTTGTGTGCTAAGCTGAAAGAAAGGCCAATTCAGTATAGTAACATTTACTATCGTTAGATCTTCGAATGGAATAAAAAAAAAGAATTTATTGCCAAGAAAGATAAAATTACAGAGTATGTTCATAACTTCAACGGCCCGTAAAAAATAAAATCACATAAAAAATATCCGTTTTGCTTTTTAAAAACTTACTCTATCTATGAGGTAGCTACCCTGAAAATTTCATTTTATTATTCATAAGGCTTCAATCGAAAAATTGAAATCTAAAATTGGTAAGTGCAAAATTTTAATGCAAACAAAATAAAACCAATTACAAGGTGTTTAATTACAATAAATTTTCAAAATGACCCCCCCTGTTGCTCACTGCAAGTGCAACATCACCGGAAAAAGTTGTCTTTTAAACGTCTGAATACCCTTTTATTATTTTAATGGTTTCTTCTGCTACTCTCAATTTCCGGGTTAATTCGTCCAAATTGCGGCATTCTCTCGAGTAGACGAGGTCTTTGTAGTATCTCCATACAAAAAAATGCCGGCGTAGTCAGATTTCATACATCAACACTTCAACTTTGAATGAATCCATAATGAATTTTATAGCCGTCCAGAAAACCGATTATTATAGAGATTATATCGAGTATAACCGACTTAGAGACACTTGCAGCAAAATATCATTCGGATTATTATAATTTGCTGAAAAATTCAATTCACCTCAGTAATGTTGAAAAGAAAATTAATCTAAGTAGATGCAGCAATGGAGCAAATATACAAGTACCTACATAGAAGAGAATGATGATTGCCAATAATTTACCATGCAAAAGTTGAAAAACGTCATCACTACAGAGCATATCCCGGTAGAAAAACTATTAAAAAACGACTAATAGAACGCTTTCACGATGATATTATCATTTCAACTAAGTATTTGATGTAGGCAACAATGTAGGTAGGTAATTGTAATATATTTAAATAAACAGATTTGGTACTAATAATTTTTTTTCTTTTCATTAGTCGTAATTAATTACCTTATTTTTTTAAATTTACTCAATAGAGTACGTTTAATTTATAATTAAACCGGCCGAGAAATTCCATTGTACATAGCAGTTGTGGCTCCGCTCTCCCCTCCACGTTTTTCTATCTGTTTGAGATCCCTACTGCTATTTTTATACACAGGTATCTTTGAAAAATATTCCTATAATATGTCTACTCGAATAAAAAAAAGAAATACTGTTTAAAGTGAAAATATATGGTCAAACATTAATTTTTCATAACATTTTTTTTTAAACAACGAAACAATGGAGTGCACAAAAAAAATTTGGGTAAACATTGCAATTTATAGTTTAAGAAACAATATCCCACATCGATCGTATTAATTCATTCACTTTAACTCTAATCCGAGCTTTTACGGTTTTGTATGCTCCAGGCACTGCACTATTAGATGTGTTCCAGATATCGTTTAAGATGAAAGAACATTGTATGGACGTTCTCTAAGATAGCTTTGTCTGTTGTGATTTGAAAAGAAGACGACTACGCTATCGGACTTTTAACGTCGCTATTGTGCCTTACACGTTTTTGACTAACATTTTTCATTTTGTAATACGTTTTTTGATTTCGTGTTTCCGTAGAGCTACCATATTTTGTAGAAGGGGATGAAAAGGTCTAATGAAGTTGTAGTGGTAAAATATAGTTAGCCGCATATTATTTATATCAGCAAGTAACTAACTTTTTAATTCAGAAATCGATGACCGTAAATTGTTCTGCAAAAATAACCCATATTATACAAAGTTACTGCTTTTTTCTCTATTATGTTATGTATATTGTATAAACGGTGTGTAAATATTTTCCAACGACTTTAATGTGTTTCCCTATTTCGTGAAAAAATAACGTATATTTATACAAGAAAATTGTTGTTATAAGGTAAAGTTCGATTTATGCCTTTTAGCCGTATAAAATATTATGCTATATAGAACTAATATACTTCTGTTTTATCACAAGAAAATTTAAGAGACTTGTTTTATTTATACGTAATTTACTACAGCCACACCATTATAACCATAGAGATCTATTTCTGTGATCTGTGATTATAACGGTTTTGTGGGTTCTTTTGTTTTCTTGAAGATGTTAGGAATAATTATTAATCCTACTCCTAATCCATCCATATAAATATTATAAATGCGAAAGTTAGTGAGGATGGATGGATGTTTGTTACTCTTTCACGCTAAATACTACTGAACCAATTACAATGAAATTTAGTAGGTATGTAGATAGAATGCTGCTAGCTGAAGACCCAGAATAATACATAGGCATTTATCCCGGAAATCCCACAGAAACGGGAACTATGCGGGTTTTTCTTTGAAAACGCGAACGGAAATCTAGTAAATAATAAGGTACCTAAGTCTGTAATTCTTGAGTTTTTACCGAGGTTTAAAAAGGGCAGGAAAAAACAATGTTAATGAAAAGTTTATTTGTGTAGGTATGTTGTTAAATAAATATTAATAACAATACTCCAAAGGGAAGTAATTTCTACAGAACGTGTATTTCTGAAGTTTAATTTCTTACAAACAAAAGCTACATCGCAGAAAGTGAGAACGTTTTGCGGAATTCGCAATTCTACGACATAATAAAGGTATTTTAAAATATGATTCGTTTCAGTATTAAATTTTTAATAAATTTCCGTATACTTTTATAATTTAGTGCAATATTACTAAAAAAGTAGTTAATACGGACTTTTATTGAATTTAGGATAATACGCATTCCATTTATTTCTATCTATCTCGGCAAAGGATTAGGATATTAACTCTTAAAATCTAAGCTTAAAATATTGAAAATCTTACAAAAATCTCCAACCAGAGAGCACAGAGCTATTTCAAATCGCGTGACGTGACAAATACCACACAATCATAAATACGATTCTTCAAGCTTTGACAACAAGATATTTAATCTTTTTATCCATACATATAGGAAATTCCGCTGTGAAGCCAACGAAGCCGCAGAGATAAACCTTTTGTCATAAATTGTATTGAAAGGATTCGTTATCTGTATTATGTAAAGGAATTGGACTGTTTGCATTATCCCACAATTTTGTATACATCTATGTTCAAGTTACATTGGTAGTTAATTTGTTATGGCAATTTAATTTAATTGCTACAAAATTATAATCAATTTTCATAATTTCGTGAATTAAAAACTTGCTGTACCTAGTGTTTGAGTGGTACTCATTAATATATTTTCGATGAATATATCTAATTTAACAGGCTTTACCTCTATCTATTTCTATTTACAATTCAAGGTGTCATAGGATATGAATACGCAATAGGGTTAGGACAAGGCCTAAAACTTTAATTCCTTGTAAAAGTTAAGACAACTTCATAATCCCTTTGGGATCGAGGGATGATAACCCTTATCTTTGGGCTTGTAACTTGATGTACATGCGTTCACGCCGTCATTATAAGGGACACGGATTTGAATAATTGATTTAAACAACACATGTTTGTATCGAACAATTTGTAATTTCTAAACACCATTTTATACCTACTGGAAAGGCTAAAGTTCAGTTATACCTAACATAAAATGAACAGGGATATATTAGGTATAGTTTTTATTTACAGATTCATATGCAGGTATATATTTATCAAATTAAATAAAGTTTTAAACATGAAAAAGACCACCAAAAAATTAATTTTGCCTTTTTAAATAGGTATAAGCCAATGTGCATATTTGAATCACGCTACACAAGTTTACGTATTTATACCCCAAAGAGTTTTTACATATCATTTAATGATATCCAACACAATAATATAGGTATAGGTAGTTACAGCAAAATTTATCGATGTGAATGTACAAAATTCCTTGACTTATTAAAATACCAAGAAAATATCTATGGTTAATAACGAACGTTTATTTCGCCTCAAGACATTTCACTCTATTGTGAGATTTGCCACTGCCAATATGGACTTATATTTATTGTCTTATAAATATATTATGATTTATAACCCAAATATATGTCTTCCATTACAAGGTTTAAAACTATAGTTAAAACTATATACAAAGCTTAAAAAAACTCGTAGTCATAAGTCAGAAAACATATTTTATGCTGACACCATTATCTGAAATTCGTGATTTATGTGTCCAGAGTTATAACATTAAGTATTTATCAAATAATAATACAAAATAGGAATTTGATAGTGCATATTATATTAAAAATCCCCTTCTAAAAATTTGTCGGATAAAATTAAAGTATTTGGTCAAAACTTAAATATGCATGGTTAAGTTTCTTCACACGTTTGCATCTCGGTCGCCAACTACGGGAAGTATGTTCGGCATCCTTTGGAAACATTTGCAATATCTTGCTTCAAATAAACTTTAAGCTTTGCTATATTGCTAGACAATGTCATACATATACGAGCATTCTAGGTCAAACTGAACGAAATGTCCGATGCATAATTTCGTGTCAGTACCATCATAAATAATTTCATATTTAGATGCATTTTCTAACTATATCTACACGATTTACATATCGGCCTGTGTTAAATATTGTACCCTTGCTAATCACTTTCTCGACATTAATCTCTAAAATGGAATATTACCTACTATATTTTTTTTAAATAGAATTACGGCCATTACTTTTAACCTCTAACCGTTTATAGCCACCAAATCTTATGAAGCGTTTTATTTTCTATAAAGTTATTTTTGTTTTCTCCCCGTCGTAATTTGATCATGTATTTTTTATTACCCCGATATTGGGCAAGCTGCGAGATTTGATTCCGCGGACGTTGGCTAAACAACATTATTTGATGAACGCAATAGTGTAGCAAAACCTCGACTTTGACGGATCGAGATAAACTTATTGCTTCGCTTGATTTATTATCTTTTGACGATTGTTTTGATCCTAATTGAGTTTGTTAGCTTGGAAAGGTTTATTTTTTACGTTTATAGCGTACGATGTTGTACATATAGATATAAATAAAATAATCTTTACATCTTACGCACTGGTAGCGCAAAAACTAGAGTCTAGAAAATCTGAATTAGATAGTGATAATTAAAAAGGTGAACTTCACTTGGTTAAAGGGCCTTTTCAGACCTTTGCAATTATGAGAGCTATATCCAAGAGCCAAGAAAGATTAAGAATTCCGTACTTCTGTTTTCTATTTAAAGAAACTATTAATTGTACGTAGCTTGACTTCTAGGCATCATATTGCCTTCTATATTAGTAGGTGAACATACGTATTTAAACAGCCCACCTAACACATACATAGATGAAGATATTAGCCTATAATATATCACAAGGATAATTTTACTTCAACTTTTTGTTTACTACGTGTTTGTAAGACGTCTAACAATTTATATCAGAAAACCCATACAATCCCGATAATTGAACCCTTTCATGTCCCTTCACACCCAAACAGTAGTCTGTATATATGTATTGTTGTCCCGTCACGCTTCACCGAGAGACGGCAATAAGGCGACAAGTCCTTATCACGACGTGTCGTAATGGACCTTGCGTGACACGTGATAAGAGAAAGATTTGTGAAAGGAGTTTGTGAATAAAGAGGATTTAATAGCAGATTAACGATATTTTTGAAGAGCTTGAACAGCAAGAAATAATAAAATCTGAACGTGAAAGTTTATAAGTATTCTAAAGAAGATGTTTACTAAACAACGAACCATTGCATGAAATTATTTACGCATTCAACCGACATCCAATATTATTTTATTGTGAAATATTTTCACACATAATATTAGTAACGTATGTCGTATATTTAAACCCTAAGGAACCAACAAATCTTCGTTTTTCTACAATATGACTAAGAAATAAATAAAACAGTAGGGGAATTTAAGAAATGTTCTAATTAAAATGTATAAGCTATATTAAACCTATCGTTTAATAGAAGAGCGGTTAATCCTTACATTAATTCAGATTAAACACAGAAGTGTCCTTTCGGAATAACCAGATCATTTGAAATAATTATTAATTACCCACATTACTCATAAAGATTATGAGGAGTGAAAATTTGTCCAGTTAATTCTAATTTATATTCACCGTTTAAAGTTAAATGACTTTGGACCGTGAAACCTACTAAATAAAGCGCTTGTGAACGATTAAACCTCATATATATGTAAAAATTTTTTATTAAATAGAACTACTCAAAAACAGTAAGAATAGAAGGAAATGTGTTCTTTTAGCATTTACTTCACTTCTAAAGTTCGCGAATTTAATATTGTTTATTGAAAAAACTACATCATTTCTCTACATGTGGAAATACAACATGCTCAGGCATAATTTTTTTCTATTCCATAAAAAATATATTTATAAAGCATTTGAATGCAGGCCTATCAAAATTACTTATACCTATGAAGTTTTTTTTACTAGGTAGGTATATATGAATATTTCACTATTTACCTAGTGTATTTTAATAAGAATATGAACAAACAGCTAATAACAAAAGGTACATGACGTACTTTGTTTTCATATTTTCCTTGTTTGAGGTAAAAGTTCACCGTAAGCTTGAACACACCCCAATGAATAATATAGAGTTACTAGCGGTCCGCCCCGGCTTCGCCCGTGGTACATATGAAAAATAGATGTTGGCCGATTCTCAGACTTACCCGATATGCACAGAAAATTTCATGAGAATCGGTCCACCCGTTTCGGAGGAGTATGCAGACTAACATTGTGACACGAGAATTTTATATAGGTATAAGATTTCACTTCGTGGTATTATTTAATTTGCTGGTTTCTTTCATTCGTACAGATTAAAAACATTTAAGAAATGAAGGAAATAATATTATTTTCTTGTTCATATTTTTATTTAAAATTTCTAAAATTCTTTTAAAATAGATGAGTATTTCATTGTATATTCGTATAGAAAAATATAATATGTTAACTTTTATATCTTTTCATCTACTGAATCAACTTTGTCGCTAATACCTTGCCCTTATATTTAACAACCTTAATCATGAAGTAACCAACTTTCTTATATAAATGAGTAAGTATTAACACGCTCATTAACTGGTATAGGTGTAAGTTAAAACTTTAATTAAATACATAGAACTCATAAAGCCTGAACTCACAAGGCGTAATAGCGCTTTTATGACGATACCGTGTTGAAATAAAGTGACAGTGGGTGTGACTTATTTTGTTTCAAAAATCTTTGACATGCTTGATATTTAAAGGGAAAACTGACAATTTTAAAAGAAATAGTTCTTTCTTTTTTGGTTGCACGGGCGAAGCAGCAGGCAAAAAGATAGTAGGTAATATCAATACTTTTATTCATATGCTCTCTGAATATAAAAATAGCTCGAAATAAATGTCGTTTATTCAAATTTTTATTCATAATGAATTGACGCACTAAAGGACGCATGGAGCGAAAAGATTTCATAGTAATATTAACAATATAAAGCCATGTGTATAGATAACTCGAACCCCTTTGTTCTATAAATGTAGGACCCCTCTTTGCTTCATTGCACAATCAAGTGCCATTGAAAATAAGGTTCATGTTTTAAATAAATCATCGCATCACTTGGTAATTGTATGATTTGACATTTAAGCCGCAAAACTCAATATTATATTTTCCTGGAATGGAAGAATATTCTTTATTTAATTGGAAATAAAAAATAAAGTCGTCTCTAAAATAATAACATCATATTCTATGTATAATATGTTCACAAGATCAAGTTCAGATTTTTTTTTCTATATATGTAGATATCTCAACAGCCCGCAACATGATGCTGAATGTCGTAAAATGCAGTCGCCAACATTGCATTGAATCTATTAGCTAAATTAGTATGCAATTAGCACAAGGAACTATCTAATTAATGGTGAAATTTATTTATGAGAGTCTAATTGCTTTTGGAGTGGCTTTTAAAATTGCATTTGCTATTCCTGCTGACTGCTTCCAAGTAGGCAAAGCTATGGCTATATCAATCCGCAAATATATTTAGTTATAATTTTAAAAATGTTATTATCTAATGAAATAAAATACGAATATTCACATTAACAATTTTAATGAAAACAGTATGTAATATGTTTTATTAAATACCAAATCACTGTTCTTTTTGATAACGGTTCAGTAAAAAGCACAAATACAAGTTTAATCTGCTAAACTGAAATAGTATTTACTTTGGCTTTAAAAATCCATTCAATTTTCGACTCGCTTTGGGACGATCACTTCATATCAAAAATAAAAATGTATTGTTATAGCTATAGTTATTAAAAACGGCACGTGGCACACAATTTCTAAGCAGTTATCTCTTGTATAATGGATATACCTTGTAAGAACATTTGTGAGGACGGCTAGAGCAATTTATTTTAAAGATATTTTATAAGTAACAATGTCAACACCGCTCCCAGGTTTGCACGTCGTAAAACCACCTCTGGAGCGACCTCAAGAAGTGCATTTTCTTTTGCTTTCAGAGCTCTAAGACAATATACACGATAATAGATGATATTTTTTTAATGTTCTTGTCCAAGTACGGTAGTATTGTCTTGAGAGTTATCGCTTGTATTTCAGATATGTTTTACACGAAGTGTTAGATAATACACAGTTTTATTTTATTTGTGTCCATTCAATTGAAGATAGTATTTAAACTCCGAAATTACGAATTCAGGGGAAATTGTTTTTAGCAACAACCTACTGGGATCATTACCAAACATATTCACATTTAAATGATTACCTGAAAGCAATCAAAACGTAAATCGCAAAAATATTAAAAATAAATAATAAAGTTCTATGAAAATTGCGAAAAAAAATCGCGTACAAAGTTGTGACTCAAATAACGCAAAGGAAATCTCACGAGAGCAATTCGTTTAAGCTGTATACACCTCGTTGAAATTTAAATTTCTATGATGCTGTGAAGTGTGCTTATTTTTGCAAATGAATTTAAGTGACAGCAAAAAAAAATGATATTATTTTTTATATATTAAAATATCATTTAAAAGCGTGACGTCATTCATATCAACCGGGTTCATCGAAAAAATATAAAAACCATATTTAGTTTGGTTGTTTACAAACTGAACGCGTCACACCTATAGATTTTATTTTGAAAATAAACATGTTATTAGGTAGAAGCTGGGTCAACCAGTTTAGTTCACTAAGGCTTTTTACAACGTAGTGAAGAAAAATCATATAGAAAGAAACCATACTTTATGCATACCTATTAAGAAAATTTCGTGTTGAGAATATTAAAATTTCCAATTCGACTCCAATTAACAGACAATATGAAAAACGTTCTTATAAATTTTAATTTATTCGTAATACCCCAACGGTGATTTCTTTTCAAATACAATCTGTGAACTAGTGAAACGAAAATCTTTTGTCTATACCTGTTTGAGTTTAATCAAGTTTAATCAATAGAGAAAATTTTTGAGTTGGCAAAAATTGTTAAGGATGTTTTATAACAGTTTTACAGCTGTAACGAAAAACGTTTATGACATAATTTTATAGGTCATCGTGATATGAATTTTTCTATGAAGGTCTCCTTTTAAATTTCCTACTCTTGTAGGAAATTTAAAATATTGAGCAGCGATTGTATTGAACTGAATTGTCAGGGACAAAAGCGGACTTTCAGGTAAAAATCGAAAAAAAAAACTCTCAGGTGAAAATTTACAAATGAATAGAAACATCTCATCTTACATTACATATTATTATCTGATATACATTTTGCCATTTCTAGTCTGTCTATAGTTCGTTGAAACACGTGTATTGCTCACGTAAATGTTGTAATTTACAGTAATATTTCTATTTTGTGATTTAATTCATACAATAAGTGTGTATCTAGTATGTTATTTTTGTCCATAAAATATATTTTTATGAGCAAAAGAATTACACGTATATGTAATTGATTTTTATTAGTTAGCTATGACAATATAGCGGAACCTTTGATTATTTTTACAATTAAGGCTCGTAGATGGATTTCTATGAGTCTAACAATAATAATAACAGGAAAATTAGTTTTTATAACTTCGCTCTTCTTAGCAAAAGATTCAACACCATTAGCAATTTATTTGACAGGACATCTCATAACACGTTCTTAGACGAATTTCTTGCGCACATTAAGTAATAAATCTAACCCCTTTATGGCCTGAGTCACGAGTAAATGTCATATCAACGAAAAACTAATCCGAATTTCAATTTCCTGCATAATACGGACATTTTATGGTACTCTGAGCTTAGATTGTATTTTCTAATTAATTTTCTATATTGGAAATAGATTTCATTTAACAAACTGACCGTCTGAAAATGGCTGAAGTGATCTCTTCTAAAACTATGCTTTATTTGTTGAAAATTTAAGTTTGTATAAAAATTAAATTTCTTAAGAAATTTCTTCTTATCAATTTGATCTTGAATGTGATCCTTAAAACATATTAGCCGTACCTAACAAATGCATTCATAAAACATGAATTAGGAATAAAAAAAAGGAAAGCACTTTGACACCAGCGTCAAGTCAACGCTTACTTCGACTACAGCTTCGAGTGACGATGACTAAGAAAACTTTGCTTTCAATTCTATAAACAGAACTAAAACAATCATTGATTTCAATCTTTAGTTAAATATTTCAGCAATAAATAATGGTGAAATAGCATGAAGTATTCGTAAGAAATGAGTATATTTATTTATTTATAAATCTGCATTGTCTAAAATTTAAAAAAAACAATACTACTATCTAAAAAGAAGCAGTGTTACGAAAATCATGCTTTTCACAAAAGGCGGCCTTATTGCTGAACAGCAATCTCTACCAGGCAACCTGGCAGGAAAGGAAATGCAACAAGATAATGGGATATATTATGAGAAGCAGAATAATAAACTAAGACTTTTTGACCACATAAAAAAGGGACGTAAAATATTTAACGTAATGAACAATAAAAGTCAAAGTGGTGAAAGTGAAACAACGTCATGTTTCACCATTTAGCAGTATTTATTTCAGCAAATTTGGTAATGGATAACACGACACCGCACTCCGATGTGCAAACACACATCACTCCTTTTAACGCACGGTTGGTTTAGTCAGATTCATATAAATTGAGATTTAACAAGAATTTGTTAGCCACGCCACAATTTTACGAGTTTAATAAAATCAAGACTCGTGGCGCCAAAATGGTCGAATAATAAAATAAGAATTTTAGCTATATGAAAATGCTCTAAAAATTGACAGTGTATTCTTCTCGGTGTGAGTAATCGCTTGCTGAATTAAGTATTTAATGAATTAAAATATTTAAAGCACAGTTGTTATCAGCATTTAAGGTAGAATGATGCATGAGGTATCTGCATCTTCAATTTAAAGTGAAAGAATTTATTTCGATTTTCAGATAAATGAATAAATATAATTGTATTACGTGTTAAAGGTTAAATTGTATTATGCCATAATTCGCCTTCTATTGTAACTCTATAATATCATTTCAGATAATATATACCTGTACTTCATATGATAATAAATTAAAATATAAATAATTAAAGTTATAAGGATAAACAAATGTCCTCAATAATGCCATTGTTAGCTTTGCACAAAATATAATAATATATTGTGGTTTTGATACAAGTCATCTACAACAGAGTTACATAAAATTACTTTGCAACAATGTTAAACCTAGGTACTTAATACGTTCCCACGGTACCATTTGTACTAGCACTCACGAAATATTACCGCACATAACTTCACAATGAAAGCATTAAATATTCTACCTTTGTACGTATTATCAATTAATTATAAATCTACAATAGCAAAGCAGTAGAAGTAAACATCTAGTATATAAAATCCTTTTATCATTGTCAAACTTCTCTTATAAATTAAATCGGTTTGTTTACGAAGGGTGCCTTATCATTCCATGAATTTTAGCGCGGATTGGCTTTCAAGGCTCCGTAATTTATAAGCTTGATTTTTCATTATTCTGCACAAGCACAACATCTCTTATTGTTTGTAAAAAACTTTAAGAAAAATTTCACTGTTTGAAACGTACAAATATACATAAGGAATTAAGTATGGAGAATACAATGAAATTTCCTACAAAACATTGTTACACCGTTTATTATATTATTCTACATTAATATAACTTGCTGCACACTAACAAATTAAACATTCAAATACTTTTGCAAAAAAGAATTATTGTTCGTACTAGCCAGTTTTCAACTGTGTATCTCATCGCAAGCCATTTTTCAATTCCAAGGCAACAGTTATTCTGTGAACATCGCGGAACATCTCGGGGGTAAAGTTAATTGGCCTGATAAACATTTAAGGAATAATTTTCTGCTCGCCGACAAACGGTTAACTCTCTGGGTGATGCTTTTTTGGGTCCCCGACTCAAATACCCTTGTAATTTTGTTTACCTAATTGTCTAAGTCCTTAAAATTATACGATAATATGTACGTTACTTGAAATTTAAATATACCAACTATAAACGTACTGATGAGTCATACATGTTTTGAACATATCTTTCTTTAATTGTCATATAATACGGAAGGCGTGTTATTTTTAATAACCACTCACCTCTGACGCTACCGAGATAATTAAAATTGCATTTTCTCAGTAACGCTGAACCTTGTTATTTTTATATTTGTGAAACTAGTCTTTTAATCATATTTATCTCCATATAAACAATAAAATACTACCTATCTATTTATTTACTCATGCATATTTATTTACACATACCTATAAACTGTAGGTATATGAGTATGTGCACTTTATATTGCTCTATCATGGCTCTATCGAGCTAAGAAGCTCAAAGCTCAGTTCAAAATTCTTGATCTATAATGTGTAAATAAAAATTCACCTTAACGATTATGTTAAAATTTCATAAAGTATGCGAAACATTGTTCCACGTAAAGAGATTACCGAGACGCAAACGGTTATTACCGAAGAGTGTCGAAAATGCTAAATGTATACGAAAATCCGCTTACTGTACTTAACATAACATTTCGTAAGAATGACAATCTGAAGCTTATAAACTTGAAGCTCCAAATCATATCAGAAATAAATACGTACTTGAAATGAACTGAATGACGTCATTCAAACAACCGCTTATTTTAACATGGGCTGTTGAGACTAACACAATTTTTTTAAAACAAATATAATATTAAAATGCATAATGTATTCGTCATAATTACACTATTCATTCATATAGATTAAAACAATCTAATAACTACTGCATAATTGATATTCGATACTTAATAACTACGACATCGCTAGTATTAATTTAAACAATCGAAACAGCAGTGTTTGATCAATTAAACTTCCGAAATGACTTCTAAAGCAACATATCGCAATAAATCGGTATTAATAGAAATAATTTTCGCGACAGTCACACCCCGGGGCGCAATCACGAACATTTTAAGGCACCCTCCGAGGCTCTATCAAACTTTAGGATTCATTGAAATTATTTAAATCAAGATAATTTCGCTATAGAAGTTATGCGTATTAGATGTTAACAGGAAACTTTGTTCATTTTCTAGCAAGCATTGTATTTAATTCCTGGTATTCAATTTAAATGATGTAGGTATCATAATTAATGAGCAAACAGAGCTTTTGAATATATTTTTCAGTAGCGCCCGCTCAGTTTTAGCACATTCATAGTATAAACATAGACAGTAGGTTAGTAGAAGAGAAAAAAAATACGTAAGACTGATAATCCATACTAATATTATAAATGCGAAAGTAACTCTGTCTGTCTGTCTGTCTGTTACTCAATCACGCCTTAACTACTGAACCAATTTGCATGAAATTTGGTATAGAGATATTTTGATACCCGAGAAAGGACATAGGATAGGTTTTATCCCGGAAATCCCACGGGAACGGGAACTATGCGGGTTTTTCTTTGACTGCGCGGGCGATGCCGCGGGTGGAAAGCTAGTAATATATAAATTCAAATTATGCATTCAATAGATACCTTTCATTTGGAAATTATTAAGGTTTTAAAAGCATATTGCCATAATCCTTTTTAAAAATCAAAACGCAAACACGGCCATTAATTATGCTACGTAGTCGAATTTCAATTTTCATACAACATGAGAATACTAATCACCGTTGTTGTTAGCTTAATTCGAATATTAATCATCGTCCTATAAGGTTTGAAATCTATACATAAACTAGTGGTCCGCCCCGGCTTCGCCCGTGGTACCTACATGTTTAAACTATCCTATCTCTCAAGTTGGATCGAACTGCACATGGTGTGCGAATTTTATTATAATCGGTTAACTGGTTTAGGAGTCCATTGAGGACAAACATTGTGACACGAGATTTATATATATTAAGATGTATAGAGTACGAATAAAATAAATATTCCTATAACATCGCAGAAAAAAAGAGAGGTTAAGCCCGATGATGGAATAACACGAACAAATATTATTCGGGAATATTGTCATAGGTTTCGTGTATTTGGGCCTCTTAAATACAAGACACCTTTTGTTTACGACACAAAGGCATAACAAGGATTCCGTGTTTGTCTATAGTTAGTGCTCCCCGAGGAATCGCATGCCTCCCCAGGATGAAAAAACTATGCGTATTTTCGTATTAAGAAACAAAAGTTAAAATAATAGGAGTAAATCTATCAATGCCGTAACAGCTTCATGGAGCGATTTTAGTTTATTTATACATAGTTACAGCAGTTTTGACGCACAAAAACATATCAAATGAAAAGCCTAGATGTGAAAACTAATTACTGTTAATTCTTTGAAGCTCAATTTTGTATTAGCAAAAAATATTCGTACAGGGCTTTTAACGCCTGCCTAATAATTATCGTAAACTGGTAACTTGAACCTATGAAGGGTTCAATATCGTCATTCACTCAATTTATTTGTATAATATTAGATTCTTGGTATTTATTAAGAATGTAGGATCTATAAATACACCCCTTCAAAAAAAACAAAATCGTTTTAAAGATACTTCCAGTTCCAACAAGATTATAAGTAGTCAGCAATAAAGAAAGTTAGCCTAAAATTAATGTCTTGACTTTTAAAATTTATAAATAATTCGCCCCAAACATTTAAATTCTGATATCCCAAGGGCCTCCCAGATATATTTTCTACGTTGAAACAAATCCTGTTTCTGAGTTTTAACATCTGTTTCAGACATAATATATCTTTAACGACATCGCAGGTACACTGTCTGAATTTGAAATATGTAATTGCCTTTTTGTAAGAATATCTCAAAGATTCTTAAAATAGATACTTGAATAACAGATAAGTAATTCCAGTATTTTTTAAATAATAAAGTTAAAGAAGGTTTTAGATTGTTACTACATGGCTAGTAATAAAATTGAATGAGCTCTTATTCGAATTGTTTGCCCGAGATATATTGAGCTCTAATAGACCGGAGCTTAAACTATACGAGGGATTTCATTTTTTAAATCTCAAATTTTCTCCAATTTTGTCGCATATATCAGATTTTAGTGCATACCCCACGGGAGACTATTGGAGATTAAAACTTGTGCACAACAAAGCGCTACGGCAAAATTATTTCCTTCATATTCCTCGAGTTTGAAGTTGTATCATTTCATTTGCTTATATGTGACGGAAATATTTAATATTATGCACCAAATTATAAAAAGCGGATTAAAAAAATATAAAAGACTCATAGACAGACCCAACCTGGCTCATAAAAACTGTAAGACTTGGCTTATAAATCCCAGCATTAATGCAAGAACCTATTAGCATGAAAGACACTTTAAAAGCTGATCCAAAGTTGCAGAGATTAACAATTTAAAAAAAAAACTCTTTCTTAACAAATAACCATTAATTTTCGGAGGTACTTTGAAAAGTTTGCCTTAAGAAATACGCCGTCAGATTTATGTCCGAAACGTCATGGAAATATAACTTCCACAACAAATATTACCTATACAGTTTTTCCTCTTGACGGATGTACCTTCCGAGTTGTAATACCTGTTTCACAGTTCTCTACTTTAAAATCTAATCACGAAGTTTCTTTAGACGTGGAATTACAATATTTCTCCGCGGGATGTAAATATTTCACTACAATTGAAATAGACTTACACCTGACATGAGGGATAAGAATATTTGAAATTGTGTGAATGTGATTTCTATTCCGGAGGGTTTATGCAAAGTGTCACAAATTCCTTTGGGATTTTCGCTTTCTGCCTTTGCTACTGTAAAATACATGAGTTTAAACTTTAATACCACATATTCTAGTCTTTAGAGGTTATTCTTGTAACATTAATAATAATAGCAACTACATATTAATTTTGCTTCTTAGAGAGATTATGAATGTATTTGGTAAAATTAATTACTTTCAAGCATTGAATTCAAGCAATACACTGGAATATGAAAACAAAACGTGCTTCGACATTTTCACACAAAATTTTATTTTTAAACTATTCTTTTTTAACTATTCTTAACTATTCTATTTTTAACTATTCTTTTTATTATTATATTATAAAATTTAGATAATCAAATTTTCAAAAGCATATCGATTTTTGATACACAATTAAAACCGTAACAAAAACACTAATAATACACATGTATTTACAGAGTTTGTTGCTTTATCATCTTTTTTCGAAAATTTTGCATTATTTGCGGTCAAATAACGTATAGGAAGGAAATTCTAGAATAATTGAAAGCTTCCGCTAAAATTTCTGTTAGGCACCCCATATGTCGCACCCAGATCGTCAATTTCATGCATCGCGCCGGCCAGCTGTCCAATTACATTATCAAATTCACGCGACAGTAAATTTCGCTAACTATTATTTAATGTAAAAAGCTCTTAATTATATGCTATAAATTGCTCTTAGCAACGGATAAAGTTTAGGGGTTGTAGATGATGTTCAATTCTATTAGATTAACTCAAAACTACGAAAAAAATAAGCATAATTCAGGCAGTATTTTTAAGTAGGTTGTTTCATATTATATTTACACCTTTATTATATACATAAGGGTAAGACAAAAACATAACAGTATGTTTTATATGTTGTTTATTATTCCAGAATAAATCTGCTTGTAACGTCGATTATATAACCAAGTTATTTAAAGAACTCATGGCATCGTCTTATTTTTATTCCGCTCTACAGCGTGTCTCTACGATAGAAGTTGGGTACGGTAAGCCTACGTCTGACTTGACATGAAGTGGTTACAAGGGCAAAGAAGTGTCACAATGTTGATTATTTTTATTTTGTTTTGATAGATGTTAGAGATGTGGTCTGATTTTGAATATTTTTAACTATATTTTTATTGTTTTGTAGGTATAGTCAATGTTTGGGACCCTGCAGTGGAAGCATAATGGGCTGCTATGTTAATCGAAAATATGTATTTGTTTATTCGGAAAACAATCTTTATAGAGAAGAGCCGAATCATAAGAATGTAATTATGAATAAAAAGACAAAACACGGATACTGGTGTGATTTTTCTATTTTTTATGGAAAAATAGTTCCTACGATAAATATTGTTTGATATAAAGCGCTCATTACTTAGATAACAACGAACTATCAAGTATATGCTTCATTAGACACATCTATGGCATTAATTTAGGCAGATAGTGTATTCAGGTTTCATGAATTGTAGCTATATAAGCATATATCGCATAAGCATATTTATTTAAAAAATACATATTATTTGTATATTATAGTGTATATTAATTTAAAAGGATCAAAACTTAGTTTTCAAAAGAGGAAATAATTTACACTGAAAAAGATAATCTGTTTTTCCTACAAAAATATTTCTTATTTTATGACGTTTTCCCTGCATACTATTTACTCATAAATTATTTTAAATTCTCACCATGTAATAATTTGCATTTTGCATATAACTTCATCCATTCGTTAAAAAATGACACAGACCACGAAGTGTAATAATCATATCTGAATTTCAATAAAAATGAGCGGAATTTAACTTTAAACTGTTTCGAATTGAATCGAATTCCATTCATACAGATACATTATGTGTGGAAATTGAAAATGGCATCGAGTCTCGTCGCGATATGACTCATAAAATATTGGCTTTATAAAACTCTAAGTGAATGTGTGCATTACGAATTTGGACTTTATATTTAACTGAAGAGAAAACTTTAAAGAACTAGCATACTTAAATAATCCGCATTGTGAACGTGTTTCTAGCTCTTTTCGTATGACCACAGATACCTATTATACTATACTGTATCACCTTAAATTTTTGAGTAAGATTTGAAGTTAGTGTGAACTTTATATGTGAACATCTTTCTAACTTTTATAAAGATTTTTTAAATTTTTGAATAAGAATTGAATTTAATATTCTTGCTTTTGTAGATACTAGATAAAAATAACGAATGGCAAAACGAAAGCAATTTTGGGACCTGTGATGGTTTATTTGATTTATTTTGAATATTCTTGTATTGAAATTCATATCTGTGTTTACGAACGGTGCGTAAAAAATATAAAACATTAAATTTTACCATTTTAATGGATCAGGAATACTCTATTTCATCTGTTATCCAATCAAATACTTAATAGAAACTTCTTTTAGATTAATGTATTAGGTATAACGTAATATTTTTTACTACAAGAAAAATATAAAATGTACCTACACATTTCAAAGAACCTCTGGAATCTATTTTATCAAGATACGTACATATTTTTATTTTTATCTCCAGAAGTACTCGGCTAATATTAACTTACAAAGTATTACGCCTACAAAAGTCTGAAAATGATCGCGTTGAATGCAAAGCTGAGCAAAGCCGGTTCTTAACGTATATCGAAGAAATCAGCTCATAAGATTATCTCAAACCAATCAATCTAAACCGCGAGTGATATCTTATAAGTGTTCATTGATTGATCATATTATTATGGATTGTCTTTATAGAACAATGTTAAATTTAATTTCACTATCTCTTATTTATGTTGTTGATAAAAGTTGTTTATGTTTTTGATAAAAAAGATTTTTTTGTCTGAATGTTTTTTAATTCAAAAACTTTGAAATACTTTCAATAAAAATATTTATAATAAAAATGATTCGCCAAACGCGTTGCTTGACAACGATTCGACCAATACGGTTATTTTTTTTCGTTTTTTTCAGGCACAAGGAAGGTTTAGGTCAGAACAACGACGAACAACGTTGGCCGGGGCAGCTACTAATATATGAAATTACATTTTATAAATTTTAAATGTACATCCTATTTATGTAATATATTATATCTTTTACATATTTTACAAACATATGATTTTAGAAAGTTTTTATTAAGCTTTGAAACTTCAGTCACTTCAGTCCAAGTTTTATTGTATGAATACCTATTGTGTTTGCGAAGTTGCCTTTGTCGCAGTAACTAATGACAAGACATGTACTGTGACATGTATGCACAGCTTTTGTTTTACATTTACGACATTTTTATTACGTTAATGAGGTTATAATAATTAAAAACACCATAACATATTATAATGTGTAAAAAATGTAGCAGAGTGAAGAGAAAGATAAAATAAATGTCTAATCCTTAAAAAATGAAAGCGCGTATAATAATACCAAATAGTAAAAAAAGGATCCAGAATAATTATGATTTTTCAAATAGCTTAATACTGGTAAAAAAACTGGTTCGTTTACTAGAAGTTTTAGGACACAATGTTTATTATTAATTCAAATTCTCGCTTTTCAAAAATGTACCAAAACGTATTAAATGTAGCTTACAGAAGATTTAAAGCGGCTATACTCCTTGTGTCCAGTAAAAGGTAAAATACACCAGCGTCTCTAAGTGCATCAAGACTGATGGATGTGTTTAAAGTTCTTACGTGTTCACTTACACTTGAACATTTAAGAGATCTCCTGCTCCGAACAAAAATCGTGCAATTCAGCAATGAAAATAACTAATGATAGAGTTACTTTTTATATTGACAGAGATGTTTTACAGAAAGAAAATTTAGTTAAGCGTAGTTTATCGCTTTACATTGCACTAGGATTTCTTTTAAAAATAATATATTTAGGTATATTGTATACAGTATATATCATTGGAATCGTTCAATTAAACTGATTAGTATTATATAAACTATAAATAAAACAAGGTTTGTAAACTGATCTCAGATTACGCATCGGTACACCAATCCAAAAACTTTTGACTTTTATCCAAACCAAAGCTCTTAATAGAACTTAACTCTCAGAAACTCTGTAGTTTTACCAATTACAAATGAAAAGTTCCTAATACGGGCCCTGTGATGAATGATAATGATATATCTTAGCTAGAAGTTAAGTAATAAAAATAATAAGGGATTTATCAACAACTACTCAATGTAAGCACGACGTAAGATTGCCTTCAGGCTCTTGTCAGATTACTATTTTTCTGTTACCTTTGTGAATGTTCAATTTTTTTTTCTTAAACGACATGTCGCTTTCTAATATCTCAAGTATTATTTTACCTATACTCTGTTATCGAATATAAGTTAAAATTGTTTCATTGGATTAATACATTGTACAAAAAGAGATATTACAATTTTAATCACAAATATAGGAATTTAGGCTATGTATCAATAGTAGGTACAATACTTTGACTTTTTTTGTTTGTACTAATTTGAAACTATAGTTCGTCAAAATATGTTTGTACTTAAACATTTCAAAACTATTATTCACAATTTTTCATTCGGTGTATTAGGAAATAAATAAATGAAATATTATTCCATCTTTTTATATATTTATGTAATTGAAAATGCAATTTATTTATAGATGTTATTTATAAGTATGGCTCTACACATCTACCCATTTAATCCTACGAATGAGATAGGTTAAGACTTGGTTAAGACCATGTTAAGACACTAATAACGTCCATGTCATTTCAGATATGTTTTATTTTTTATTTTTAAAAAAAACACGTGTAACATAAAGATTGTAACAAATCAATCTCGTTAGTGTAAGTACGATTTCACATTACAGAACCGTTTTTATACATATAAATAAACGATGTGCGTTTAATTAAAAATCAACACGGGCCTCGATTAGCGTAATCTAATTTACATTTCATTTGCAGATGATATGATAATGTTTCTTACGAAAGTTGCTTAGCAAAATTGTATTTACATATTTTTATAAAACTTGCAGATTCCGCGACATTTTAGGGTAATTTAAATTGCAAATTGAATTAGCTATGGACACCGAGCAGTATTTTTGGATTCATATTTGTATCATTTTGTATTAGATCAATTACATTTTTACATTATAAGCCACTTTTTGATAGGGTTATTTTCCTAGAAGTCACTCAAATAATAAGCTTGCCACAAAAAGTTTATATGTCTTATGCTTCTCGTTTTGCGTTGTATCTAAAAAAGGAAAATATTAAAACAGAAGCCATCGAAGAAAGAACATCATTTAAGTTTTATTCATGTGGAATTAATATTCTATAAGTTTTTCATTGCTTCAGCAAATGATAACTTTACTTAACTTGAACTTTGCTCGTAAAGATCCCCAGAGCAATAGTTATTAGCAAAAGTTATGAGGTATTGATATATGTAACGAATTATATCTAGCCAAAGTCGATAGGCAATTACTAATTAATACCCAGGTTGTATTTACTTTTTTATCTTTAGTAATAAATATTATTTCTTGAGTATTTTTTTTATTATTTTCAATGCAATTGGAAATGTCCTAACGTTTAATGTTTTTAATTTTATTGCACTTTTAATTAAGAAAATTATAATTTATTGTTACACTAATACTGTGATAAAGCACTTTAAACTGTTATATAAACTTAATAATTTCAATATACACCGAAAAATATATTTTCGATTAATATTCGTAGCACAAAAAATATTTACAAAACTCTGCACTCTAACAATCAAATTAGACACTTATTAAGTGAACTTTTCGCGAGTTTAAACTGAAACTTACCT
The DNA here is from genome assembly GCA_907164665.1 of Colias nastes. NCBI lineage: Eukaryota > Metazoa > Arthropoda > Insecta > Lepidoptera > Pieridae > Colias > Colias nastes. The sequence goes on along the minus strand of CAJQZM010040931.1, from coordinate 45,501 downwards.
GACGAGTTAAGTTGCGACGGCTTCTACGACGGCAGGGCTCGCTGGAGGCAACAAGTGTTGTGCCGCCGCCCGCCCAGCGGCGAGCTTATATACCGCTCTCTGCGCCCGCCCAACGCCGCCTACCCAATCAACGGACTAACATAGTTTGCATTTCAATTTCCAGAATCAAAATTAACGTTTTTATGGATATCTTTAATTTTATGTCTGTTCTAAAAGTAAATAGTATAGACAATAGTTTGCAATAGTTATATTAGTATTTCTTGGATGCAATTGCACTTTCTTGTAAAGAAAAAACAGAAAAATTGTGATATAATTTATACTTCGTATTATAATGACAATATGTTCAATTCAATAATGGAGAAAAAACCACGCTCTTTTTATAAATTTAATGAATTATTATGGATAGTATTTTCATCGCCGTAAAGTTTTAATTTTAATGATATTTTTTTTGGATTTCTAAATTATGTCCTGTTTAAAATGAATAATAGAGTAATACTAACTACTTTTTAAAAATAATCATTGATATGACGCAATTCAGGAAAAGTATTAAGTTACTGTTTGATATTTCAATTATTATTAGGGTATCAAAAAAGAAGGTAGTCTCCGAATATAGCCAATAAATTGAAAACAATAACAATATATTTTTCCTCGTCCCGAATAATTAAGAAAATATAAAACCTTTAACAAAAGGGCACTATTTATTTGGAAATATGAAAGCAATTTGGTGGATTTGGGGCTGATTTGTGGCGGGTCCGCTATCGTTCATATTGATAGATAGACTCGTTATGAACGAAATCGTTTTTATACACTTCGTAAATAACACTTATATAGTTTTATGTAATGTATTCATTATTGCTTTATTGGTCGAATACATGATTGGTTGTTGAAATTTAATTATTAAAAAATCATATACCTAATGGGTTCCTATTGAAAAAATGTATTTAATTTTAAATTAAAGATTTGAATAATTATTTAAATTTTTGAAAAAAGGCAAATAATAATATATTTAATGTACTTTTGTTTTGCTTACAAATTGACGTAAGTTAAGTTTCTATTTAAGGTCATCATCATATTGAGGATAACATTTAGTTAAAAATTATGTATGTCTATAATATACAAAAGATTAAAGGAAGCATTAATTCTCAGAGAAAATACTAATTCGAAATTGCCGTTCCATTAATTTTATTAATAAAAATTCAAAACAAACTAATCTCATTACATGTTTGAAGTTTTGTTCAATTTAAATAAAAGTACTTATCGAAAGAACCAGCGAAATATCTTAAGTGCATAATGTCTGGACGATCGTCTCTTATTCAGTTTGTAAGATGTAAATAGTTCTATTACACTGTTTTTCTTATACATAATACGAAAATGTATTACTGCATTGTTTTTAAGCTAGTAAAACTTTGACGTTATTTTTAAAATGTCTCCTTTAAATTAATTTTGTTTGCAGTTCAACATACTAAAATTATCGCAAAAAACTATATAAGCAGTTAAAGCTTTTTATTTCAGTTTGATCTATCACGCCTACCACGCTTTTGTTAAAAACTGCAAACCGTATTTTATATTATTAAATTAATTAATGATCTACCTATTACCTAAAAGGTTGCTGAAGATATTTAGTTTATAATTATATCTACCTACCAAAATGTTTCTTTTGATTTCACTACGAAAAAAGCTAAAGGTTTATTGTTATTTACCTTCGCTTAAAAGTAATTTTAAAGATATACGTAAATTCTTTGTAATGTTTTGGCCAACCCAGCCGTGTAACGCGTGACCGAGATGCTTTAGGGCCTTATCTTACAGAATCGTTTCAAGCTCTATCTTATAAGTTCGGTACCAAGTTTTTATAAAACACAAAACAAATATTTTCTTATATAATCGAAACAATGGTCCGGGATCTTGGTCGCAGTTTGTTATTTTTAGAGCTTTTTAAAGAGCTTAGAGCTTTTCAAATCTTGAAAAATTAGCCAATTATAAATCAAATGACAATGGATAAAGAGCGGATCCTTTATTTTATTTTCTGGTGCAATTGATATTATTCCTGAACAACCTGTTATTATTTAAATATGATATCAGCTATTTATTATATTTTTATACTCAACATAATTCATCAGATAGAAACTCACCGTGTGTTTCAGGCATTAGTTAGATACCATTCGTAGTCACATACAATCCTACAAAAACATTATTATGTATTTTTTTAGTACAAATATAATTCAAAGGAAAGAAACGTCCTGTGTGAAGCAGGCTTTAGTTGTCGATCCCGTTCCCTTATTGCTGTACCTCTAAAATTTCTAAAACACGCCTCTCTATTATAGATCCTTAGATAATGTAATGTTATACAATGCAGGGTTGAATGTAAATGTTTTAATTATTAAGAATATAGAAACGTTACCTTTGTATACTAATTTAAGCTTCAGATTTAAATACAAATTTATTTTAGAAATTGAGGTTATTTTAAAACGGATTTAAAGTTTAAAACTGATAATAATAAAGTGTACAGTATTGGCAGTGTACCTACTTGTAAAAATCTAATATTAGTAGCCTGTTTCTTTCGAACAACAGTTCGACCACAACATATTCTATGCCTTAAATAAATGCAGTCAAATTCGATATTGATTAACATTATTGATACAATGCAACAACGAATTATCCTGATTTATTGTGAAAAGATATTTTAAGGACTGGATGGCAATATAGACGATTCTTTATTTAAGTTTGTTAAACTTTCAAAAAACCCCTTAAGGGTTCCAGCACAACATATCAGTAATTTAAATTATTTTATTACTTGCATAAACTTTTTAAATTGATAACTATAAAATGTGTAAGTGTGTATTAATAAGCTGACATTATAAACTCCAGCAAAACTTTAAACAATAATTTCAAACTATGTTCAAAGATTCAATAATATTATAATAATTATGTAACAACTTTTAACAACAACAAGAACACAGAATTCGAAAGCGTTAAATTAAACTGAAGATTTAACACGTTATTAGTAACTTTGCAAGTTTGATACGGGTCGCAATGATACTCTGTATCTAACAATGTCCCGGTATAACAGATAGGATTTCTCAAAGGGAAAAATGGAAGTGTTACTCACACCGCCTCTTTAAACTGGGTTTAAATTGTTCATTTTACAATATTGAATTGTTACTAGGAATGTAAGCCTAAAGGATTGTTGTGGGGTTATTTTACGCTTTTAATTTGAATTCCCAAAACTGTTAAAGATGAGATCTATCCACTTAATAACATATTATAAACAGCTAATCGCAAGTTAATTTTACTTTTCGGTTTTGTCAAAATTACTCTCGTATCTAATCAAGAAAATATCGACATTCATTCATATTAAACTCATATAATTGTCTATTAATACCTACTGCATTATAGGTTATATCGAAGGTCGCGCATTGTGCGTATAAACAATTAGTGTGCTAATAAGAAGTTACGTGCGAAAGGTCGTAAGGAGTCCATTGATTAAACAATGGTATCGAGACGATGGACTAACAAAGAAATATGATTGGAAGATCGGCGCCCACTCGCATAGCTTACAATTTGGGTCATGTATGTTGACGGAATTAGTGCCTCCCTGAATGTACTCGAAATAGATTTATTGTTTACTAATAAGGTGCAATTTTTAAATGCTACGTCATTTGGAAAGTGCATAGTGACTGACGATTTTTACTAGACTCGATTTTAAGTTAAAAGATTATGTTTTACAGAACTCTTATTACTTTTATCAATTTTTTTAATGTGATTTGCAATGTGGTTGTTGTGGTTGGTCACTTAATGAAAAAAGGGACAGATAAACAGGTAAGTTTTTTTTAAATACCAGAATTGGCTTTTATTTTTATACCTTTTATTAGTACTCTTAAATAATCTGGCTTATTATGAAACAACAATTTTGTTAGCAAATATTTTCCCTTTAAACAATTCGAAGTCGCTCTAATTGAAAGGTGCGATTTTCTAGATTAATGGGCCTTTTGGAGCTTACTAATTACAATGATTACTATGTTAATCTTGATAAGATTTATATCATTCGTTTCTACGTGAGTAATTTCTATTTTACTATCGAATATATTGAATATAAAAAGACTGCCTATCAGACTATCTTTTATACTGCAACTACTGCATTATATTATATAGATAGTTGATACAATTCGAAGTCCCGTTTCTTCAAAATATTTTCCTATTTCTGTATAAAATTATGAAAGTTATATGCATGACGCAGCGAACAATAAATGCCCATTACTGATTGGTATGACTGTCGATTGTTGGAATAGGCATATCAACAAGTATGTTACAATATAAAGTATTTATTCCTGGCTTGTATTTAAATAAGTCGTAGAAATGACATCAGCGTTTTACTTGCGGTTCTGTAAATCCTTCAAAAGGCAATAATCGATTTACTTCCGAAATACAATGTAATACTTTTGAAAGTATGTATTGCTCTATCATTTTCCAATATTGATTTTACTTACATTTTTTTACGAGATAAAGAAATCGATTTAAACTAGATAGATATTTAGACTGATAGATTAGATTATTATTCATTATTAATTAGGGGCAATGTATATTAAATATAAAATGAATAGCATTTGGATCTAATTAAATAATGGCTCTTACCAGTCTTACCCCTCCCCTAATTTTTTTATAAAATATTTAATGCTAACTTTGTATGTTTTATAGCACTAATAAAAATACCTAATGAGATAAACTATGTGTCACCGCTATCTTAAATCCTTAGGCAGAGAGTTGAATTACTTTATTAAACCTTTGGTTGATTTGTAAAATTTGAGACCTAAATAACTACATTACAATCATTTCCCTACTAATCACATTTGCTTATGTATATATACCATTAAGCTTTATAAAAAAGAGCTTTTTTGTATATATTACTGATTATATAAGCAGTAATTATTAAAAATCTGACGCAACACTTTAAAAGACGTTGCTCTCCTTTTCTCCACAAATTGATTACCTAATTTTACGTGCCAAAAATCATACGGATTTCATGCTACTTTTTAAATATCAATAAAAATAGCAAATCGCCAGCGAGTGCTAAGCCTAGCAGTTACGTAATATACCCGTCGCGTCACTAGTCTAGGCTGTAGAGATCTCAATTGTTAGTAAGATTGGGTTTACGACGCATAAACTAACTTCCAATACAAGTGATCACTCCAACGCTTATTACACATAAAGCTGTGCAAATGAGTTGGGGTGAAGACGTAATTTGGGATCTCGTGTCCCGTTTACTACTTATTCTCTTAGAATATGATGTCATCGACATAGGATGAGTTATGAACTGAGCTATCTTACGTCGTTCGTATTAGCGAGGTCTTGTTGATTTCAGGAATACATATACCCAGTCCTAAAAGGAAAAATAACGTGACGTGAACATAAACAAGGTACCGTAAAGTGCAAAACGTCTTATTTTTAAAGAAAGTAATTTGCTTCCATATTATGCAATGATATTATAAGTAAAAAAGTAGTAGGTAGATATGGAAGAACTCCGGAGGTGGCAGGTCGAAATGTAACTAATTAGTAATTAGCCACAAATTACTTCAGTTGTCTCTTTTCCCTCACGATAATTTAATCATGCCATCTCATTTTGATGTCTAATCGTGTGTGCTTTTAGTGTGCGGTTTTTGAAGATCTAATTTTGTAACCTATCTATACCTTTTGTTATTATATTATTGATATTATGTTCAAATGTATGAAGAAGCTAAAATCTCCGATGCTAAACAATGAATTGCATGCGATATGCTCGGATATAATGAAATATAAACTTTAACGCTAAGAAAGTTTTCCAAGCACGAGATGCACTTTGGTATATTGTTTTCATAGTTATAACAAGAAAATATGGATAGTATCGATAGGATTAGCTCTCTAAAGATTATCAAAATAATGAAAATATTAAGAGACTTGCCGTAATCATTTCTTTACGTATTCATATAATATAATATAATATTATACTTATCTTTTAGAGAAGTTTTTTTGGGTGGGGCAAAAAATTAAGCTCTATTTAAGAGTGAGATATCATTCAAAAGTAAGTTTTCGTACAACGTATAAATCATAATAAAATAGAAGTTCTTAGCATTACCTAATACCTAAAGATTCATCTCAAAAGTCTACGTAATAATAGGTCATGTTTCAGTACTAATAAATATTTTTCAATAACCGAAACCGTAAGAAAATCGATACGTTTACAATAAAATGTCAAGAAAAGGTCAAGTAGAATAATCACATTATCTCGTTTATTATTAACTTTGGGTCAATGATGTGCGTATATAAACACAAATCTAGAGCTTGAAAATCAATATAATTTTGTTAAAATTTCAACATTCTCCTTTCCCAGGTCATATTATGTTTCTTTCTCGTAGTATGGTATAAGACAGAAATCTCACTGCTATTTTAGTAATTGAATTATTTTAGATTCCAGTGAAATCCACCTTCTCTACACTGCTTTAAGATCTAGAATTTTTATCAGTATCGAACAGAGATCGTATATAAGACATGTTAGATACTATTGTGTTTTGACCACTGCCCCGAGAAGGTTTAAAAGTAATATACATAGTTTAAATCTAAATATAATTCTGACAAACAGATCAACAGTCGATATAATTACAATTCAAAGAAGAAAGTTCAACATTCCCGTCACTGTACATACCCAAGATATTTAACCTCTGACATACAGATAACTTTATTTAATTTACAACGTATTTATATGTATATAACATTGCAGATAGGTTTTTCTGTTTATTTGCCGCGAATTGTTGAAATAGGATACAGTGCAAAATGCTTATAATATTTTCATTTCTCATATTTGTTTTGGTAAGTGGATTTCGTATTGTTTTCGCCATAATAGTGAATAATGCTTTTATCTCGTAACCTTATCTAGCAATTGTTGATAATTCTCATAGGTGGACAAAATTTCATTTTTCCCTATTTAAGTATATGCCACTTATAAATGAGATAAGCCATAAAAAATCATCTCAATTACTATTAAAAGCAAAAAGTTGATTTTCCTGTACTGTTATTTAGAGTTAACCACGAATATACTATTAATAACTAATTTCTAGGTATTGAGGGCAAGATTTTTAATCATCTAATTAATTAATTAGATGATTAAAAATCATGAAGAATCATAAGAAATATAGATGATTAAGATTAAAAATATAATTACATTTATTGCTAATTTTAAACTAATTTGGTAAACAATGACATCAAATCATCCATATAAACCTAATTTCAATACTGTATGAATAAGGCAAATGATTGTATTACACTCGAAATGTTTAATCAGATCATTGTTTACATTTACTGCATTAAAATTAATTAAATATGATATGAACGTGCGGGTCGAGACACGCTGACTTTCAATATACGTGAAATGAGTTGAAATAATTATTATCGTGGCTGTCTGTTGATTTGTGACTTGATTAATTATAAAATAATTGGAACATTGACAATAAAGCATCTCTCTTTATGTATAGTTCGTGCGTGAACGTTTAACTTTGATGGTGAGGTGAGATTATGAGATTCTTCTGCTGGAGATTAATTTAGTTTCTTTTAGAGGACCATAAAGTAATCGATCATTAAAAAAGGCGTGAAATGCATATTTAAACCCATAACGGGAATGGTCTATTTACTTCATATACCTACCTATTAATGCATTATGAAACACTTTTCATAGTAATCTAAACTCTTCTTTCGTTTTTTGAACGTCAAGAAATCTCAAGAAAAGCCTTTAATATGTAGGTAATGTAATATATTAATTGGTATCCTTCAGATATTGTTCTTATAAATGTGTTACATTCCGTCATTATTGAATTGCAGGTTGCCAACGCGGAATTACTAACAGAAGAGAGACATCGTGAAACTGTACTAGTAAGTTTAAACATTATTAATTTATCACAGAATAATTTTATTCCTTTCTCACTGGAAACTAAATGTTAATATTAGGTATTTATTTTACAAAAAAACTCAGTGAAATCATCTGAATAGTTTTTTTTATGTGAAAGAGAAACAAACATTCACAATCGTCGCAATAATGTAAAAGAATAAGAAACATATTCACAACCATATGAACAGATCAATAATTTACTTTAATACTGCGGCATGGTCTAGTTTCAGTTTAGATTTTTGGCCATAATCCATGTTTGGGGTAAATTTATTTCAATGCATTCTTTGTTTTGTAGAAACCAATATCAGCATGCTGCGATATACCAGAATTAGGCGACGCTAAGCCGCTGGCTGAATGTTCCAAACTGGATGGACCGGTAAGTTTTCTTAATTCTTCATATTTTATTAAATAAACATCTTATTTTAGAACTATTGCAGGTTAAGTTCTGTTAATAAATAGGTAGAATTATAGTTTGTCAAACGTCATGATAACAACTACTTTAATATTGTTTCATATTTATCTTTGTTTCAATAGTTATTTTCACTATTAAACTGTCTTCACAGTGCAACGAAATCCAATGTGCATTCGAGAAGTCAGGTTTTCTAGTCGACAAAAACAAATTAAACAAGGAAGCATACAAGAAACACCTCTTAAAGTGGTTAGAGTCCCATGAAGGATGGCAGATCGCTATAGAAAAAGCTATCGCTGACTGCGTGGATAGGGATATACGGCAGTATCTGGATTATCCTTGTAAGGCGTATGATGTGTTCACATGCACTGGAATTGCTATGTTAAAGGTAAGTAAATATATAAATTAAGTTACATAATTATAACTAAGAGTTTATAAGGGATTAAAACTAGAAATATAGCTCTAGATTTTTCAAAAATGTATTCTAATAGCATTCAAAAGAGGCTTAGTACCTTCTAATAAGAGCAAGTTTTGTAAATGAAACGCCTTGCAAAATAAGTTCATCAAATAATAATTTCTTTTAAATATGTAGGTACTCTATCTTTGTTTGTTTTAATTTGTGTCGATATTTTTGTGTTTTGCAATAATTAAATTAAATAATCACTTAGTATATTTAAAAGTATTGATCCGATTATGTTCTTGTTTTTTGCAGAAATGTCCGAAAGAATTTTGGAAGTGTTAAGAAGAAACAAAGCTTCAAATAATGTTAATTATTATTAAACCTGATAAATAAAAGTATATTCCATATCAATGTCTATGTAGTTTCTTTTTACAACGGTGAAATAATTTTTGAAACCGATCCAATGATTATAGAGATTATAGAGCCATAGATAAAATATACCTATGTAATAGGTACTAGGTATACATAGAGCGAATACTATCTAACAAACAACCAAACCCTCAGCTTTCTATTATTATTTCTATTTGTGGCCTAGCAAACGATTCGTTTGTCTTTTAATTGTCCCAAAATATATGTCACCAGGAAATATACACTACAATAATCTTCATTAGAAACTGATTAATAGTTGAAGGTGAAAGTAAAAAATCTATGTACACATTAACATAGTTCATTGTCCTAAAGGGGAATTGACAATAACTAATAAGTAATTTTATCGTAATTTTCTTGAAGGCCTTTGCGACATTCGACACTGATTCAAGCACCATGACGGAGTGTTCGTCTGTCTTTAAATACCTATGTAGTAATCAGAACTTGAAATATGTTATAATCATAGTTATAATGTATACTCCATTGAACAGGGTTATCTAACACCGAAAGAATTTTTCAATTTGGACCCTACTGGTCCTGGTTCATGAGATAAGTGCGTTCAAAAAAACAAACTCCCCAGCATTATAATATTAAGTACACATACAATTTGCCATAATATTTTTTATTCTAGTGAACGAAAGCAATTTTTGTTGTTGTAGAAATTTATTTATAATGACTAGTGAACAATAATATCTAATAAAGGAAAAATAGCTTGACCAGTCAATTTTAACCATATTAAAAGCAAACGAAATTAAGTTATATCACGGCATCATCTATATACCTACATAAGTAATGGATGTACAGAACATGATTTTAATATATTTTTACGAGGATAACATTGAATAAGGTGTAAATAATTATTCTCATTCACACGTGTTAGCTCGAATGTAAAGAGTTAAACATGTAATTTTAAAAACATAATCACAATATAATGTTTATAAAATACACGCAATTAGGGACGTTCTTCTCTGGTTGTCGTAATCGTTTTATTGGGTTAAAATGAGAATACTGTTGTAGAAACACACATAATATTATACAAGTTCAATATATTTTTGTAATACTACGATTCAAAATCGCACGTAAAATTAGTCTTTGAATAGTTATTTGACATTTTGTTTTATGATAGGTATGTTTTGGAGTTGAAATATTCATAGTTAACCTACATAATTTCACATATTATGTGAATTCAAATATAAGTTTACGCTATGTCTGCACTGTTCAAATCTATTGAGATTGATATTCAATATCTGAGAAGAAGATGAGAAACAAAACGAAGGAACAACTGATGTTTTATGCAATGGGTGCTAAATAAGGGCTTTTAATTGAAGAGTTCCAATTCTCTCAACTCATGTTTTTTCTATTTTTCTTTTAATTTATTTGTTTACAAGAATTGAATAGTAATTTTTCATGATACTTTTTATAGGTGTTAAGATGAAAGAGATATTGCGACAAAGACTAAGCTTCGTTAAAATGTTGGGATTATAAATATAAACATGTGTGACAAAACGTTTTCATTACATCATTCATCAGACCGAGAAATTTATTAAAATTTAAGTAGTTTTTTTGACGCTCATTCTGACTATGTGTCACTGTTGTAGTTTTGTAGAGTATAAGCAATTTGCTATAGAAAAAGTGCTGCGTTTTTTATGAATAGGAAATATGTAAGACATTATTGTTTCTTTAAGGTAACGATGGTTTATGATTATGGGTTCTTTATACCTGATCCATTATTCCTTCATAATTTGACACTTTTTTTACATAAACTATCTTTGGGAAAACATTATTTTGATCAGATTATTATTTCATTCGTGAAAGGAGAGAAAACCTGTAATATAATGGTCAAAGAAAAATCAGCCTAAAATATAAACGTTCAGATTCAATTAGGTAAATAATACTTCATAGAGTGGTATTTAATTAAGTAAACATGTTCAACATGAATACGACGACACACAAAACCATAATAAAGTTAAGTGATTTGCCGGTAATAATTTGAACCAAAAAGTTATTCATTCTTTATAATAAAACGTTTTAAATAATCTATGACAATGCCTTGGTGGTTTCCCGTGTCGCACAATAGTCAGGGTCATCATTACATGGTATAAAGCTGTGCCAAACCAAACGCTAACGTCACATCATCAAATACCTTTGACAGACACAAGAATGTGGGCATTCAATTGTTTTTTCGTAATTTTAACAATACTACAGGTAAGCACAAAAACAATATATTTTATCTGTTAGCATTTAAAGGTTTTTATATACAATGCAAGCAATGTGTATCTACACATTTTAAACGCCTATGTAAATATCTTTTCCAGTTTCATGATTACGGAAGTTGATAATTTTGATTAATAATTTTGTTTATTGAAAACTGTCTTCATTTTCAAATGATTAAATAAATAATCTTTAAAATTTAACTAAATAGTTACATTTTCTATCTGTTATATATTTTTTATAATATTTTAGGGGGTGTTTTTACAAGAAATGCCACCACCGCCTTGTCGTCCGCCGCCTGTAGTAAGTTTTTATTTCTAATTATAACAAGAAGATAGTTGTGCTGGATGTGTATAAATAGGTACAATAGAACTTTTAATCGTAAGATTGGCATTAATTTAAAAAATATTAATGGATATAAATGACTGATATAGAATCTTCTTATAAAAACCGGCCAAGTGCGAGTCGGGCTCGCGCACAAAGGGTTCCGTAGCAGCAAATATAATAAATTACAGTTAAATCAACCTATCTCAAAAACTATAAGAGATACTTTGATCAAACCAAAAATCGTTGAAAGAGTTAATTAGCATGCATCACCTCTATTTTTTTTAGAATTTTATACCCCGTAGTTATAAAAATAGAGGGGGGGGGACATACTTTTTACGACTTTGAGAGCTGATATCTCAAAAACCGTTCACTTTAAGAAAAATGTTTTTTAGAAAACTTTATATCATTTTAAAAGACCTTTCCATTGATACCCCACACGGGTATGTACATCGAAAAAAAAAATTTCATCCCTCAGTTACATGTATGGGGGGCCCCACCCCCAATTCTTTTTTTTACTATTTAGTGTCATATTTTTGTAGCGGTTCATACAACACATATTCCCATCAAATTTCATCACTGTAGTACTTATAGTTTCCGAGTAAATCGGCTGTGACAGACGGACAGACGGACAGACGGACAGACGGACATGACGAAACTATAAGGGTTCCGTTTTTGCCATTTTGGCTACGGAACCCTAAAAAATACAGAAATTATATTTTGATATTTTAGTTTTATAGCATTCAAATGCTATATAAATACTATAGTCCTTTTCACCTATGATGATTCCTGTGACACTTCATCGTGTTCCGAATTACGTATTCTATGTTTAAAACGCCAAAATAATTTTAGTGCATAATATTTTTATTTTATGGCGGCATTATTACCAAAAATATAAAAATGAAACATCTTAAGCTTATAAATCAAAAACAGTATTGTTTAGTTTAATATAATGAAAAATAAAATAAAATAACACAAAAATATAATACCTACGCAATTCGTGTACATGAAATGGATCGTTGAAAAATCATAGAGTTGGAAAATCATATAATCGGCGCCCATCTTGTGATCGTTTGTCAATCGAGTCAATCGTCTGTACGAGTGCGTCAGCCTTGTATAGCCCGGTCAATTTAAACCAAAAAATGAGGGTACTACTACATAAAGTCCCAACAGGCTGAATTTCTGTGAAGTTGTTGAAAACATAATTATAAACAATGTCTAAAAGTTCCCCATCATTCCCCTGTAAGCTAAAAATTTTATTCACGGTCAAAGGTCAAAAAATGAGTTTTTCGCGATTTTCAGCAAAACGGTAAGTTTTATCATAAAGTACCTCACGCAAAGATTGTAGATCATAAAATTGTCTATAAAAAATGTATCAATAC